>JANHQD010001735.1:0-96911 GCA_024721195.1 Marasmius sp. AFHP31
AGGAGAAAGGAGCGGAGGCACACCCATTATCGATGTACTCCGCATCGAAGACGTTGGCTGAGAAAGGTGAGCATCATCATTCAATGTTAGTCCTAATTTCCTTAATGTTTATTCCCGATGAAATCTAGCGGCATGGGCTTTGTACGAAGAGAACAGGAGCAAGGTATCTTGGGACCTTACGGTCATCAATCTACCATGGGTAGTCGGTGTACGTTGACTGTTCACTGTGAGCGAGAATACACCATTGACCTCTATACCTTGAAGCCCACGATTCACGAAGTCTCGACTCCCGATACCTTAAATGAATCCACCAAACATTGGTATAGAGCCATTGTCGAAGGAGATTTCGGAGGTGGCCCTAGTCTGATGCTCCCTAACTACGGTTGGGCAGACGTTCGGGACGTCAGCGAGGCACTTGTCAGGGCATTGGAGGTCAAAGAAGCCGCGGAGGAGCGAATCATCATATGTGCCGGCTCTCCGTTTGTCTGGCAGGATTGGCGTGAGTACCGGAATTGACATCTATCAGATCCTTTACCATGCTAACCTGCTAATGGTCGCAGTGGATGTCGCAAATTCCTTGACACCTACATCCTATCACAAGATAGCGAAGGGTACTCCCGGAACGGCACATCGCGGTATAGAATTCGACATTTCGAAGGAACGTCGGATTCTCGGCCTACAGTTCAGAACGATGGAAGAAGTGACGAGAGATGTCTTGGCTGATTACACGCGTCGTGGTTGGTAGCTCAAAAACAAGCTCTACAAAATGCACCATCTTTGTTTTTTCGTATCGACTTGACATTCTGACCGAGGTTTTGAAGTCTGCATAATCAAGAAAATCGGTCTGGAGAAAAAGTAGCTATGGTTACCACCGGATAGGGCTTTCCTCTTCCCCTCAATCCTCACCTTGAGTCCCTTGAGTCCCTCTCGTGGAGCGCTTAAACCAGGCGCTTAAATATCAGCGACAAGCCGGCAAATTTCCGGAAGATACGCGTTGTGGACGCTCTATTTTTGTTGTATGGCTTGGCTCCTACCATGCACGATGACGACGTTCCTGCGTTGGACTCGATGAAACCCTTCTCACCGTTACCTCCACCGTGCTGGCACTGACCTCCATCCTTTCCAGCAAACTCATGCTGATTCAACGTCGTCTCGCCCTTCTTATGACCCTCGCGGTGACTGCGAGCTCTCAGGACCTCTCAGAAGCTCAAGTTTCGAGCGTCAAAGCCCGACTGGCTGATGGAGCAAAGGCAAGGTACGTACACTTCTGTCATCAACCTTCTTCGAAGCCTGATTTCATGTCTTTGTGCAGCTGGGAGCTAGGCACAAGAGCCGAGGCATTATTGGAACACGACGCGCCAAACTTCTCAGCATTCCGTTCCCCGATTCCACCTTCTCAATCAGTTCCGTCCGACACGCAGTCCTCCATCGAGCCCGTTTTGTCGATTGCGAGGAATACCGTGTCTGGTCGGTCGAGTTCGAACGGGAATATTCAGGGTCCCCAGCCATTGATGAAGGATGGAAGCGCGGCGGATCCTGCCTCAATTGGAGTTGCAGTCTTACTAGCAAACTGGACGAAACAAGGTGGCCAGGATTATGCAGGTGCTGCCAAAGATCAACTGGATTACCTGTACCAGAAGGTGCCGAGGTCGAGTGAGGGAGCTATCTCACATAGAACTGCTGACGTCCAATTATGGTGCGTACGAAATGGTTCAGTCTCTGATCTGGTCTCTAAGCTCCCTCTGGACTTCCAGGAGCGACTTTGTGTACATGGTTCCGCCGTTCATCGCATACTACGGGGCGCTAACTCAGAATCAAACCTTGATTTCGGATGCATACGGCCAAATCAAACTCTACCGGGATAGTCTACGCGACAAGGATGCCGATAACCTGTGGAAACATATCGTTGCGCCGTCAGACGAAAGTAAGGCAGACGAAGGACACTGGTCGACAGGTTCGTGTCAAATCGCCTTCATGTACACGACCACACCCTGAACCTCTGACCCTTTCTAGGCAACGCGTGGGCCGCAGCCGGAATGCTCCGTGTTCTCGCCACTATGAAGAACTCTCAGTACGCGGACGACTTCAAAGACGAACAAGACGATCTCACGGACTGGATCTCCGAGATACATGGTGGGATGTACTCACATTTGGTATGTTTGGTCATCTTCGCTCTCTTGCAACGCAGCTGAACTCACGGCGTTGGCTTTAAGGACTCTGGTCATATTTTCACCAACTATGCCGACGTTCCTGTTGGTTCCTCAGGGTCATTTTACGACTCTTCTTCGACGGCTCTACTTGCTGCGACCGTTTACCGGCTGTCTCTTCTTAGGGATGTTCATCATTTCCTGCCCTTCGCAGAAAACTCCCGGAAAACTCTTTTCGCGAACAACAACGGGGGTTGGCAACACTTCACAAAAGATGGGTGGTTGACGCCCGTGGTGAATCCGCAAGCCTTTGGAAAGGAGGGATCTGCGAGCCCGGAAGGGCAAGCATTTGTTTTGGAGCTTCGTGCGGCTTGGACGGAGTGGGTGAATGATGGATCTAAAGGAGCAAATTCAGCGATTGGAAGCCCGACGCCCTCCCGCACAATAGATTTGATGCTCGCTTTGGTTATGCTATTCTGCACGACATCCCTTTTCATTTGACTATGATCTACAGGTAGAAGTAGAAGTTATTTTTATCATGATATGTATTGTAAACCCACTACCCACCCAAGAAACACCCGTTCGCGCCTGGAAATATTTCATCCTTCAACCAAACGAGCGACCAGCCAACTTGTCCGGCTACTAGAGGTTCTGAGTCCATAGGAGCTAATCCTTCCCTTCGACCGCTTCAATGACCGACATCCTCCCTCCACCTCTCTTCAGCGTCTCTCAGCTCAGCGAACTCGCCAATTTCAAGGTTGCTCTCTAACGTATCTTGCTTTATCAATCGGAGAACGTGTGGTCCAGGTATCCTCATTCCGTTCAACTTTTCTTTCAGGTTTGCCGATAGCTGATACTGTTCACAGAAGTCGTCCAAAGAGAGCTTAGGTGGAATCTCGGAGCGTGAACTCATGGGAGGTCTCTTGACAGACTCGGAGGTCGCACGCTGCGTGTATGGGACATAATCTGTGAGACTCCGCGTTCACGATGAATAGCAAACAACTC
The DNA here is from genome assembly GCA_024721195.1 of Marasmius sp. AFHP31. Lineage (NCBI taxonomy): Eukaryota > Fungi > Basidiomycota > Agaricomycetes > Agaricales > Marasmiaceae > Marasmius > Marasmius sp. AFHP31. The sequence continues at coordinate 3,153 of JANHQD010001735.1, forward strand.
ACCTTGAGGGAGCGCGCTCGGAGCGCGCCAGACGAACGCAGCTTGGACGGATGAGGCGTCATCAAACTATCAACTTTGTTTGACACGATCTCCGCGAGAGTTGGCGAGCACCTCGAGATCGACGGGGGTTGAGACCCCTAAAGAAATGTGAGTCGCTGTTACTTCGATGCATCTGATTGAGAGTTGAGAGATAGAACGCACACTACGCCGCGGCATCCTGGACGAAGATACAGATCTTGCATTGTTTTGCGTTGTAGTCCCCTAAAGCAGCAAGTTGGCGCTGAAATTGCTAGTGCAATTGACTACATACCACCGTGGATACGGGTTTCGCTCGACTCAGAGTCCTGATTCCCGAACACTTGTAAACAGGAATGACGACCTCAGGTTGAAGTCGCGTCTTTTTGGCAGCCTAGAAGAATATGATCAGCTGTTCTCGCAATCCATAATTCATGGACTCACTCTGGTGTCTGAACTTGGGCTCTCTTGTAGATGTTCTCCGCGTTTCCTTGGTTGTGATTGAGAAAACGGCGAGCTGAGTGTCGTCTCAGAGTCGACCGTATTCGCGTGCGCGGCGTCCTGAACTGAGCCTTCTCGTCCTTTTCGTTCTTTACTAGTAGGTCTGGTTTTCTCTTTCGCGTCTTGCTTTCGGCCATCAAGTTGATCATCCTTCGCAGTGGACTTGCGGCTATGCCCAGCCTCCGAGTCTGCGAGAGGGGCTTCCGTGGGCGACACATACACGTCTTCCTCCGCAACCGTCCCAGTACTGATCGCTTTGTAAACCCGTTTCTGATCGCTTTGAGAGATTTTATTGACTCCTTCTGGGTTGCTTCCACTTTCTATCAATCTCTTAATCTCGTTGAGCGTCTCACCGCTGACACACCCCCAACAACTCCACTGCTTGCTGCCAGTGGGCGGAACGATCAGTAAAGTCTCAGAACATCACGAAATAGAAACGTACTTGGTACTTTTAGCCGTCGATTTTCCCAGTCTCAGCTCTCCTTTAGGTATAAGACCACCTATTATGAAGATTTGAGGTGAGTACAACTTCGTCTCGTTTGCGCCACGGCATCGTGTTAGACTCACCGTGATCTACAAAAAATACATTATGATTTTGAATGATACAGCACGAAATCAATGAGGATTTTACGAACTTTTGCAGTTGGATTTGCGAGATGCAGCGTATTCAATGGTGTAGACCATCGTTGTTGTTTTCTCCACGACGAAGTTCAACTTGAACAACCAAGCGTGGGAGGCGGCTCGAGTTCGGCAGACCTCTGATGGTCTAGGACCAATGGTGCATCGCAACAGTCAAACCGAGAGCACATATTCTTGTACGATTGAGTTTGTTTGCTACGAAACCGATGAAGGTGACCTCTACCTCTGTGCCATCGTAGACATGGAGGTCAAAAGGGAAGAAGCCTCGGTGATCGCCGAAAGGAAATTTCGGAACTAGACCTCCCACAGGCCCAGAGGCCCTTCCTTCAAGATCTCTCCGAGCCACTGCAATCAAACTTAGGTGGCGAGTAATCGTCGCCGTTTTGCCTACCCTCAACCTTCGAGTGTGATAAGCCGAGGCCCAGAGGCCCTTCCTTCAAACTCTACGGGCATGCCTGATTGAAGTTGAGTGCAATGAGCGACCGGTTTGTATTCCATCGTGTACATCGAGAGATACATAGATTTAAGATATAAAGATAAGTACTGAGTACAAAAGAACGAAATTCGATCCTTCAAAGATCAAGTGTCAAAGGGCGTAGAAACTACGAAAACAGTCCGAATAGTACGAAAACAATGTCGAAGCGGTCGAAAGGGCAAAGTACAACTACAAGTCAAGGAACGAGCAATCCCTCACGCAGAGGTCGGTGATGCGGGAGCGTCGGTCTGTGTGATAGCGGGGAGAGTCGTCAACTTGATATCTTTCACAGCACCGTTCCCAGACGCTTCTGTGCCACTGGAAGATGCGGAAATGGTAGCACTCGAGGAACTAGCAGATTGTGTGCTGCTTGTCGATTCGTCGGACGTCGTGTACTGGGCGGACGCGCTCTCGGTGGAGGATGTTGACTCGCATGACGTCGAGGTGGTGGCTTCAGTTGTATGTTCGGACTTCGCTGGGTAGGCAGTATACGCGCTTTCCGTAGACGATGATGACTCGCAAGACGTCGTAGTAGTGACCTGTGTCGTGGGTTCAGACTTGGCCGGGTAGGCGGTATGTGCCCTTTCTGTGGACGTTGATGTCTCGCAAGGAGTCGAGGAAGTTGTCTCTGACGTGGCGGTCGAGTAGGTATCGTACACCTTACTGGCCGAATCCTCGCGAGCCATGCTGGTGGACGAAGGTTTGCTTTCGGTCGACGTCGTAGTCGTGCACGGGGTAGAAGTTGAGTGTGTAGCCGACTGGGTTGACGAACTGCAGCTGGTTGTGGTCGGCATGCCAGTATAATCCGACGCCGTCCTATATTGCGTGGACATGGCCTCGTGAAGAAGACGCGAAAGTTCACTCTTGGCTTCGTCAGGTGTGAGGGTTTTCGTGATGGTGTAACTGGTAGCTTGAGCAACAGAGCTAGTCGTGACTGTGGTTGCGGACTGGTCATGTTTCTTGTTGCCCTTTTCGTAACCCCCGTGTCCGCTCTCATAACCCTTGTGAGAGCCCGAATGTGAGCCCGAATGTGACCCGGAATGAGACGATTCCGAGCCTCGTTGCGACTGTTGAGAACAAGAGGCATCCTGTCGACAGATTAGTGCAAGTTCTATCTCGGGCAAGACTTTAGTATACATACCACTTTCGATCTGCTTCTCCTGGCAGAAGCGAGTTTCCATCTGCCGTCCACGCATGTGGCCAAGGCCTGGCCCACGCAAGCAGTTTGCCCAGCTTTTTTTTCAATCGAGACCGGTTGGTATGCAAAAATGATGGCGACTGGACAGGACACTCACTTGTGCAGTCAGCACTCATCGACAAGACAGTGCTTAACCCATCCAACATTTCCTTGACTTCTTCCATGGTTCCAGACGAGGCGTTGGCGTCAGTGTCCAGCACTGGCGTTGGCCTGGCCTGAACCGGAGACAAGATGATAGCAGCAACGACGAGGACTGTTCGGAACAACATGATGACTGGGGAGTTGAAGGAATCGGAATGACCTGCACAAAGAAATTTAGAACGAAGGTTCAGAGCAAACCGGGCTCGAACGTGTAAGAATCAGCCCTGCTGTAGGTGGAGGAGGAGGAAAGAGCGGTAGCTGATGATATTAAATCAGGCCTGAGTAAATATACCTCCCAAGGGGCAGCGCCCCTATGGCCCGCTGGCACCGCAGGGGTCTGCACGGATCATCCATTTGGAGCCTGGACGGTAAAACTGCAAGACTGCAGAGATGCTGGGTGGCAGAGAGTTGGTTTCATGCCGATGATCGGAGTACGCCCAGGACCGAATTTGGTAACCCTAACCTGTGTTTGTCTCACGATCGGACATTGCCGAGAGCTTGTCTCATCAGCATCCAAATTACTGCCTCGCCATCGTCAAGAACACCAACCCAGGCAACACACGACACAATGGTGAGCACACATCCGTTCAATCTTGCTTTATGGCCCTCCAGAGAACATTCTACGCTCGATTCATGGTTTTCAAACGATTTGACTATGGTCCTTGGGCTGGATGGAGGGATTCACTTGAGATGTAGTTTGGGCCCGATCGCAGAATGCTGATCAGAACTTGCACTTCAGACCAAAAAAAGAAGAAATGGCGGTCGCAACAAGAAGGGACGTGGCCACGTCGGATTCCTTCGTTGCTCTAACTGCAGTCGATGTGTTGGAAAGGACAAGGCTATCAAAAGATTCACAGTGAGGAACATGGTCGAATCCGCTGCTGTTCGTGATATCAGCGAGGCTTCGGTTTACCAAGGTACGGTGTCCAAATTTTACAGCCAGATCTCGTACTGAAAAGTGCTTTCATTCTTCAGAGTACACCGTCCCCAAACTCTACATCAAAATTGTGTACTGTGTATCCTGCGCTATCCACGCACACGGTGCGTTTTTTCCCACCTCGATCGTGAACATTCATACTCATGCTATGTGTAGTTGTCCGTGTCCGATCCCGTGAGGGTCGCCGCAACCGTGCCCCTCCTCCCCGTATACGGTGGAAGGACGGCAAGAAGGTGAACCCTGCAGTTGCGGCAGCAGAAGACGCCAAGGCCGCTGCTAAGGCATAGATCTACATGCATTAGGCATACGTACATCACTTCTGCAATTCTCAGCTTTCATCTCATGCATGCAAACTCTCGAGTGACTCGTTGTATCAACACAGATGGCAGTGTACACCATGTAAATTCTATCTGTAAGCTGTCAACAGCAGATCCTACGGTTGGACTGGCCTTCACTGAGTGGTCATCTACATGTTAGCGTTGGATTAGTCAATTAGATATGTTTGTAAGGATATTTACAGACGAACCAGCGGGGGACGAGCGGACGTCCATTTCGCGTCGATTTGACCCTACTTGAGCTGGGCCCATTCTCTGTGAAGCGCCCATTGAGCGCTAGCCGAACCACGTGGTCATCAAATCTCCAGTGACGGTCACACCCGAGCCTTCCACTTTCCACCCGATTTGTCCTCTCTCCTTCATTTATGTGCGTATTCTTCTGAATTCCCGCCCTTTCTCTTGCTCAACCACCAACAGAACCCCAACAATGGCTTTCTTTGGACTCCGCAAATGGCCCACTCCCGCAAGTGTTATCTCTTGACGCGAGGAATATATCGGAAAACTGAAGGCGCATCTTCTACAGTTCGCTCGCCCAATGTGGCCTTTCATGGTGGCAGGATCAATAACTATCTACGCCGTCTCTAAGATTCAGGATGCGGCTGTTCGCTGTACGTGTCGACTTTTTTTCTCGTCTTGCGTCTTAGCTGACCATGCCTCTTTCCTGCAATTTCCATCCGGCTTTTACGACACGTTTCTTGTCCTCGACGCTCTTTACACATTCACAAAATAGCACCCGAGTATGCTAAGCACCCCAAGAACCCCTACGCAGCGCAGATTGCGGCAGAGTCGGCTCATTAGATATGAGGGACGATACAAGCATGTCAGGCTGCCGTGAAAATTCAGCCAGATGAACTACGCAGATGTAGAGGGCATAATAGAATTCTTTTCTTCCTCGACTCTTGCGCGAATAAACCCTCTTCATCTTGGACCACAGTCTACGTGACGGCGACTGGCTGTCCCGAACAACTTACGGGAGTCTTGAATCTGTCGACTCAACCTTCGGTATCCCGGGTATCATGGGTGGTAGTACTGGCGATTCACAACTAGCTGTGAGGAGCAAACGTCTTGCAAATTCTGCCCGGTCATCTTCTGCAAGTCCGGCGTACTTCTGAAACGTGCCTTCGACTAGTCATTTGGTATGATCGCCGGTCTTTTGTATGCCTCTATGGTGCGAATACCGCACGAGGATTCCCGGTTCTCTGCGAGGACCTTAGACACTAGAGCAGGGAAACTACCTAGGACTACTGTTTCAATGGACGCAGTGACAAAGCACTGTTGGTCAATGTTGTTATCGACGGTCAGCTCGAGCCCACAGCACACGTACGACGAGGATGACACCTTACAAATTGTCTCAGGAAACCATGGATTTACTGCCTCGTCCAGAAGTACCAATGTAAGAGGTTGATATTTACGTATTACTGCGATGAGGGAGGTGTCGGGTCGATAGTAATACTATGTGTATCCTCTCCACCTTTCCACTCATGGCAAGATGTTTCGAAAAATACCGTTGTATCAACACATCCGCAATCTACTTACACGCGCCCCAATCAAACTGCTGCAGCGACCTTCGTGTCTCTAGAGTCGATATCCTCTTTTGTATCCTCTGTTTGCGTGCGAGCAACAGGCCGCTTCAGAGAATATTCTCGGATGAAAAGCACTGTTTCAATCAACATCAGGTCTCATAGAGTTGAGTGGGTACATATCGTTGTGGACTTACCCATCATCAGGCCAGCAAAAATAATCGGAGTACAGACGATCCTAATCCGACGGATTCAGATAGGTCGTTTCCGTACTAAAGTGAAAGAATCAAAAGCACGTACCACATAAGCGAGATACTGGTGGTGTAAGCGTGGATAACCCTATGCCTGAGCTCTGGGGGCTAGATACTCGGTTTTTAGCGTTCTATTGGAAAAAATACGTCGTAATAGCTTACCTCGATGTCCCCTAGTTTTGTGAGCTCACTGGCCAGTTCACCTATCGGTCTACCCGCTCCTATATAGTCCGGCGCGTCTTTCAGCAGGCGCTCGCGAAGCGAGTTGGCGAATATGACGTTCCCGACGCTCAAGCCAATCGAGCCGCTGAGCGTTCTGGGTAAAGTCGCGTTCAGTTGAGGTTGACAAAGGCGTTTACACGGCGTTCATACCTGACGAGAATGAACGCCGTTGTGGAGGTGGCCATCTCAGCTATCGGCATGCAGGCTTGGAGAGCTGGATATGGGGAAGCCCGTAAGTAAGGGGAGAATGGTACGGACATCGACTTGTGCTTACCCACAGTCGGGATCTGGAAGAAGCAGCCCGCACCAAGTGCAGCCACGAAGATATACAGTTCTTGTTCAACTTTGCTCGACGTATCGTCCAGCTGGATCATGAGCCCAAATCCGAGCGTCATGAGTACCTAATAGTCCCGTCATTAGTGTGAAGCGCAGGCAGACAGGGATATCCTTACGAATCCGGCCCACATCACAGGTCGGTATCTCCCTGTCTTCGCTACAACCTGCCCGCTCGTGAACGATACGGCAGACGCAACCAAAGAGAAGGGCAACATCTTGATTCCAGAGTCAACTGCAGAGCTACCGAGAGCCTGGAAATATGCAGGCATAACTGACGTGGTACCGAATTGTCAGATAGAATCGTAATCCAGACAGAGAAATTGCCGCCTTACAATAGGTGGCCATCAAGAAGACAAACATGTGAATAGATCCTGAACCAAGGATGGCAGTTGTCGTTCGAGTCTTGAATAGTCGTGGAGGTATGACAGGTGACTTGGTCGTGTAGAGTTCGTTAATGCAGCCACCGACGAGTAGGACTATCGCCGCCACCACCAAACCATAAGCTTCCGGTCGTTCCCAACCGTACTGTCCGAATTGAAAGCCGACGAGAAGGCAGACGACACCGGACATGATAAGAGCGAGTCCTAGGAAGTCGAATTCGCGCATGTGTTGAATGAGGGACTTCCTCGGCCGAGGGTTAAGCTTTTGAGAGAAATTGAGAAACGTCAGTTTGCAGTGGTTTGTCAGTGGTTGCAGAGTGCATACGTTGAGAAAGAATAACAGTACAGCGGACAGTGCGCCAACGGGAAGGTTCTGTAGAGAATCGTTGTCAGTGACGGTAACATTCGACGGTTTGAGGTTGTTCTCACAATCCAGAACGCCCAACGCCACGAGACGCGGTCAGTCAAGACCCCGCCTAAACACGTTGAAGGCTAATTTTAAGTAAAAGCCTTATGATAGGTGATAAAGCCTACCTATCAGCGGTCCAAGAACAGATGCAGTACCCCAGATTGCACTTATAATAGACACGCGTTAGAATCGGGTCTCGGCTAGAGCAAAAACGCGACGAAAGACTAACCCGGTGACTCCTCCGTATTTGGGTCTGTCCTCCAGGCTCACGATATCCCCTAGGATGATGTTCATGAGTTGATTCAACCCTCCGCCACCAATTCCTTGGATGGCGCGACTGATGATGAACATGAGGAACGTTCGGCTGGCCCCGCACAGCGCGGAACCTACGAGAAACATGACGATGAAAAAGTAGAGTAGGATTTTTCGCCCGATGATGTCCTGGTTTCCGTGTCAGTGATCGTAGGAACATGCATGCCAAACCCGGCTCTTCACCGAAAGCTTCCCGTTCAACGGAGTGAGGCCTAGAAGCAGAGTCTATGAGCCGATGTTCAGCACAAAAGGAGTTTCGAATATTTACAGGCCCCCGATAGGAGATACGCTGTGCCAGCCCATGCGTATGCATCCCCACCACCCAAATCTTCAACGATCGTTGGGAGAGCAGTCGCCACTAGACACCACAGTCAGCCTTCGAAGCTCCACAGGCGGTGTATTGAGAATGAGTTACCAATGGTCTGGTCCATGGCAGCCAGGAAAACTAACATGAAGCCTCTGAATGACTGGCGCCCCCGAAACGCTAGCGAACATCGTACCTAAAAGCATGAGACTATCGCGTCGTCAAACTTTAGAATCGGTTCCGGTGTATGTAGAGGTAAGCATGCTTACCCACTGAAGACGACAGGAATGTTGCTGTACGTGTCGAGCGACCGTAAGTCTCACGCGAATAGACATGACATCGCAGCTCACTTGTGGGGCAACTGTTGGACTTCGAGCTCTCGCCAGTGAGGTTGCTTCGTGTCTTGCTCATGGGTTTCGTTCGAAGAGAGCTCTTCTTTGGATAGCTCGTCGACTTGAACAACTTCACAGGCTTCAGAATCTGTCCGTATCATCGTGGTTGGCCTGAGAGCAGAGTATTAGAGACGGGTATTTCGAGGCGGAAAAATCTCCTTACCGGAGGAACCTATGACTCGAATCCATTGCATTGTCGCCCTATTTAACGGGCTATAGGGTACGTGGAAAAATCTGCAATCAGTAAAAGAATCCCGCTTCACAACGAATATCGTGTAAGAAGAAGCTTCATGAAAGGAGCGGTTACCTCTGAACAATCAGGGATCAGAAAGACTGACAATAACCCCCTGACCGGGGATAGATTCAGCCTCTCGTTCCATCACCCATCGCCACTGAGTACTGAGGAACTGATTGCAAAGGACTATCTGTGACTGTGGCGTAGGAGGGTATTTCCGATAATTCGAACATGTGTTCCAAAGTCAATATAATCCCATTATCACTTGGCGGTAGTACCTAGCGCTGTGACGGGATCGATCCCAATCTCTTCCCTCACCTTCTCCCCGACCTTTGCCACACCACGTTGAGCTCTCACCATGCCGAACCCGAAACTCACACCAGCCATGTCCGACCGCTGTTCAGACCTGTTTTGGCCTCGTTTGTGGTCCTGTACGAGCTCGTGGAGGCCTTCGATCGTCGTCCATGCTCCCTTGAATCCGAGGCCACCTTTCTCTGGAGGAAGTCGAGCGCGGGAATCGTCGAATATGAGATGCACGGAGGTAAAATGGAACAAAGATGGCTGGAGGTTCACAAGGTCCCCATTGACGGGAGGCAATAGAAACTTGAGAACAGGCCAGTATGATGAAGACAGCATCCGGTTCCGGAAGAGATAGTAGAACTCAATGAGATATGAGAACATGTACATCCCAGTCACTGAAAGCTCTGGGAAAACGGTCTCTCCGTCCGTAAGAGTGTTGAGGGTGGTGTATAAGTCGCCATAGGTGGGTGGAGGTCCGGGATCAGTAACGCAGAATGCGTCACCACCGATGTCAGGGTTGGTGCTACCGTTCTCGAGGTCGAGGAGCCGACGTTCGTAGAGGAGGTGTGCGAGGGCGCAATTCTCCACGTAGATACAGTTTTGAATCACGTGGGATATCCAGGTGGGGTTAGTTTTACGGACCAAGTAAGCACCGCAAAGCATGTCTCCTCCAGGGCCATACACGCCATTTCCAGGGCGTATGCATCCTGTGCGCAGGATGCCGTTGCCCGAAGTCGACAGGTGAGCTGCACGAACGAGCTTTTCGCCTTCGCGTTTGGTGTAGGCGTAATTGGAGAAGAAATTCTGGTGGCGTTTGGGTATGATGGAGTCGTCATCGTTGATGACCTGTACGAAGAACTTGGGCTCCCTTCGCCAGGGGTGAAGGAACAAGCTTGTAGCGCGTACCCCTACCGACGCAGAAGAGGTGGAGATGAGAATGGAGGCCCCGATGGCTCGAGCTGCGTTGAGGACGTTCTGCGTTCCGACAATGTTCACTCTAGCAGAAGAGTTGACAGTAGAAGCATCCCGTTCGTAGAATCTGATATTGGCTGCGGTATGAAAGATTGTGATGGGAGACTCGGATCCTGTCGGCCAGCTTGCATTGAAGGCTTCCTGAACGGCCTCTGCATTCGTCACGTCAACGATCCTGTAGTCTACGTCCTTCCCAATTCCATCTCTAAGGTCGGAACGTGTTGGCTTGCGAATGTCGAGGACTCTAATGTTTCTCGGGTCCTCCCCTCGTTTGATCAGCTGGACAACGATCCAACCTCCCAAGAAACCAGCCTACTCGTTGTTAGAGTGCCTCTTAATTCAAGAAGAAATGACAATAGACTCACGCCTCCCGTTACTATATACCTTCTGTCAGTTTTGTCTGGTATTTGATTGTCTACGCTGATGGAAGGTCCGGACTGCAGCTTGCTGGATGTCGCTCGTACATTCTCTGGTGTACACCGTTCTGGAGAGAATTTCAACGCGCGGTCCGGGATGACTTGAAGGGCTCGGTCATTGAAACGAATGTAGAGAATCAGCGAGAGAAGAGGGATTACGAGCCAGGCGATCCCAGCCGCTACGGTCATGGTCGTTCACAATTTTGGCAGCGTGGGAAGGAAGCTAAAGTGAGAGGTGCCGAGGGTCGAGCACGTTGAATTTCGACTCTCACAGCAGTTGATCAATAATGCATTCGAACTCTTCAAAACCTCCAGGAGTTGAAGGAAACCTACAAGAATACACTCAGGGCGGTGATACGGCGGAATGGTTACCTTATCAGCAGGTCAAATACTATACGAACGCCTTCATCGTCCGTGATCATGAGGTGCATCAGCTTTGCATTCTCGCAGAGGGTTTGGTTTTCTGTATCTCTCTGGATCTAGATACTTTTGGGCTTCAAGAAACGGGGCTTTGGTCTACATAAGTGAGTTCCATCCTTTTTGATGCTCATTGACACTGATATTATCCTTTCATTGTCTGGTAGATACAATGGCTTTGGTACGTCCTGACTCCTCGAGAACGCGATCTACGCGCGCTCTTTTGGTAATGAGACGCGTTTTTGCCGTGTAGGTGGGAAGGTCGAACCAGGAGAGACGTCTTTACAGGCGGCGACGCGAGAATTAGAGGTCTGTCAACATGCTAGGACTAGATGATCGTCATACCTCCATTTTAACCCTGTTCTTCTTCAACTAGGAAGAGGCAGGAATCAGAGCGACATTGGAACATGCCGGGGTGCTCTTTTTTCTAAGTGAAGGCGAAGACAAAGCGTTTCACATCGACATCTATCGCGGAGAAGAGTTCACGGGGACCATCACCGAGTGAGTTTGGCTTCCTTGCTCCATTGAAGTTCGCGTGGCTCAAGGTTACTCTCATCTCATCAGAACGGATGAAATGCGCCCGGAATGGTTCTCTTTTCGCGAAATTTCGACCAGTGAGCCAACTTCACCGGCTGTCCCTTTTGACCGAATGTGGGAAACCGATGTACACTGGATACCACTACTAGTTTCCCGTCGGAAATTTGCTGGAAGAGCAGACTTCAGACAACAGAACGGGATTCTGGCTCCCAGTAAATGGTGGTTTGGTACGCTCTGATTGTGCTTTCTCTCGGAGTGATCATCCTTGACTGGGAACTTCTTGACTCTGGATCACGTTAACACCCTCCACTTTTATTATGTATCATGTATCTACCTGCTTCTTGCAAACTTGTTGCGAAATTTGCGTAAGATTGCTGTATTCCGCTGCTAACGTTGTAACTTGTCATTGACTCTGACAGCGCGCGTCTTCAAGAGGTTTGCTTACATAATCTCAAAATCCTGTCCAGGTTGACCATCGACGACGACGAGCAGCGTCAACCCTCGGCAATTATGCCTCAGTTCTCGCCGCTCTCACACTCAAAAAGGAAGGCCTCGCGGTCACCAGATTCTCGAACTTTCAAACGACATGCACCTTCAACGCCTGAGGAAGGCGAAGTCGACGATGGCGGGCCTTCTAACCTTTCACCTCATCCCTCTTTACCGCCAAAACCAATTGCTGCCGCTATGGTCACTGATCACAAACCTAAAGCAAAGATAGCATTCCCATTCAAGACTAAGAAGACGCAGCTTGAACCTACGACTATGACAAATGTATTGGAGGCGAAACCGTCTGGAGGAAGGTCCTCACCTGGTCGTGGAAGGATGCATGAACGACCTGGTGAAGCTGCAAGACGGTCCTCTAGGGACTCGGATACTCGACTCAAAAGGAATGGAGATGGTGGTGGAGGTCGAGCAGGCCGTCATCATCATGCAGATCCTTACTATCCCGAGGATGACATTTCGCGTTACCAGAGCAGGCCGCGCTCGCGTTCCCGTTCAATGTCACCCGGAGTGCACAGACTTCCTACCCGTCGGTCACCGAGTCCATACAGCCCGCCCAGAAGAAACGACAGATATGAAAGGAATGACTGGCGAGATAGACATAGAGATGACAGAAGCTACGACTATAGAGGGCACGACAGGGATAGAGACCGTGGCAGATACAGGGACAACGACGACAGACATTACCGACCGGCACCTTATCCTCGTCGAAACGATGACCGTGACTACGGTGGCAGGGACAACTATCACCGGCGCAGGTCTCCTTCTCGAGGCAGGTCTGACCGCGGCTACGACAGCTACCATCCAAGATCGCCCGGACCGTCTTCTGACGTCGACTTAGCACGGACGCCTCCAGGTCCACCACCCCCTCAGTCTCCTCCTCCAAGGGCCGCAGAGACACCCCCACCCCAACCTCAAATCTCTCAGCAACCCCTACCTCCTCCAGGTGATGGTCAACCGCCTCCTCCGCCCAGAACCCCGCCCCCGGTTCCTCCTCCAGATGCACGTATCGCTCATCTAGACAAGTCTAAACCGCTTGGCCTGCCAGATAGACCAAAGGCGAAGGCATTCTACATTCCCACAACAAACCTCCCTCCGAAACCGCCACCCGCTCCCAGAGACGCCCATTCCCCTCCACCGTTGAGAGATCCCGCCCCGACAGACAAATACAAAGGTTCTACTGGACACCATAGTAAGAACACTCCGAAGGAAGCCCCACCTAGGATTCGTGTCCTCAAACGCCGCCCCCAGCATCCAGACAGAAAGAAGGAAGAGGAGAGATTTGGTCACGCGTTGAATGGGTGTGGAAGGCAGGATGATTATGAAGCTACCACAAAGCTCGGAGAAGGAACGTTCGGGTCCGAGTTCCTTATCTTTCTTTGCTTGCGATGTCCGCTCTGACGCATCATCAATCCCAGTGAGGTCCACAAAGCCGTTCAGAAGAATAGCAACAAGGCCGTTGCCTTGAAACGTATCCTCATGCACAACGAAAAGGAAGGCTTCCCGGTCACCGCTTTGCGTGAAATCAAGATTCTGAAGGCGATGAAGCACCCTTGTGTCATTGAAATTCTAGATATGTTCATCGTAAAAAGTGCGTATCTTTTTGGACCCTTCTATCATCCTCCGCCTCCTGACTTTCTCCGTATAGGTAGCGACACTGATCCCATGTCGGTTTATATGGTCTTTCCATACATGGATCACGATCTTGCCGGCCTCCTGGAAAACGACCGTGTCAAGCTCCAACCAAGCCACATCAAGCTCTACATGAAGCAGCTGCTCGAAGGGACTGCCTACTTGCACCGGGTAAGGAAAGTTTCCTTTGGCTCACAAACCATGCCTATGTCCTTGTCGTTTTCAGAACCATATCCTCCACCGAGATATGAAAGCCGCCAATCTCCTCATATCCAACACGGGCTCTCTTCGGATCGCCGATTTCGGTTTAGCGCGTACGTATGAGTTTGAGATGTCAACAAGGATGAAGGAGCGTAAGTACACCAACTGCGTCGTCACGCGGTGGTATCGACCTCCTGAACTGTTGATGGGTGCGCGGAACTATGGTGGGGAGGTTGACATTTGGGGAATTGGGTACGTCTTTGACCATGACATAAACTGTCAGTCAGTCATTGATGGGTCTCGCCGACAGATGCGTGTTCGGAGAGATGTTCAACCGACGACCTATTCTTCCCGGCACCTCAGACATTGACCAGCTCGAGAAGATCTGGCAGCTTTGTGGCACTCCGAATCAGCATACTTGGCCCAACCATGACCGTCTACCGGGTTGTGAGGGCATACAACGATGGAAACATCATCCGCGGAAAATTCAGCAGGCTTATGAAATGTAAAACAACTTGACCAGGTCGCTTTCGTAAACACTGATTTGCTTGCTCTATAGCATTAGTTCTGATACTTGCGATCTCATTGACAAGTTGCTCACCTGCAATCCTCAACAGAGGATCACAGCCGAACAAGCTTTGGACCACGATTACTTCTGGACGGACCCCTTGCCCGCCGACCCAAAGACGTAAGCCGTTTCTCTGCAGTATTGATCCCTTTGCTTACCTCCCGTGTAGTCTTCCGTCTTACGAAGCCTCTCACGAGTTCGATAAACGCAGTCAACGAGAACTCAAACATCGGCAAGCTGCTGCGCAAGCTCAACAGCCTCCCCCTATGCCTCAACATCCCCGTATGGACCACCGGCACGAGCCCCAGCATCGAGCCATCGCCGTCCCCCATTTCGGTCGCGGAGGTCCTCCACCTCCTGGCGCAGTACCTAATGGGTGGCCGGGTCCTCCGAGCAAATTACCTCAAAACCCAGGACCTGTGAATGGTTGGCCACACCCAAGTAGACCACCAATGCACCCCGGTGGAATGCCGTACCCTCCTCCTATACCCCCGCCCCACATGCAGAATGGTGGCCCACCAACTGGACATTACTCTCACCATCCTCCTCCCAATCATTCGAGATTCCCGATGAACTCTGGTCCCAACGGTGCTGGCTACCCGCCTCGGGGTGGTGGTGGTGGTGGACCGTATAATTCTGGTCCACGGAATGGACCCAATCGTGGCCCAGGACCTAATCGAGGTCCTGGTCCGCTACCTAACGCACCTGGCTTGCCGGCACGACCTCAGGATCCTCAAGGCAAAGCCGCAGGGGGTCCGCCCTCTCAACATCATGGAGGTCGTGGAGGAGACGCTGACCGGGACGGTTCCGAACTGGGCGGTTCGCTTAACTACGACTAGATTTGGACCTCTAGCATGCCTCCGCGGAGGGTTGGTGGTACCTTTTGTACGCTCCTGTCCCCGACATCTTGGTTTTCTGTACCCACGGCGCTTCACAGTCCACTTATTACCTACTGACAACTGTAGACTTTGAGTCAACTCGGACGATCAGGATCAACATCAGCTTCTCCCTGCACTTTCCTGCTTTCCACAACTCACACATACCGTATCGTGATTCGTCGCTGTGTCCGCACTCATGCATTCTCGCCCATATTCATTGCACTTTTCATCTATTCTTTGCACACCTGCACATTCTTTCGTCATACCTAGGTCTTTAGTGATTATTGTATCAACACGCTCCCATGTAGTTATCGTTATCTTGAGTAATACATAAACGGTCTCCGTTGGTGCTTTGGCGCCAACCGTCTCCAACGATAGTGGGCGCATCTACAGCGCGAGTTGTAAGTTCGGTCTCATATCTTTGTCGCAGTTTTTTTGACCAGGTCTGCCTGCAGGAAGCGGACGAACCAGCTGTTTCTATGTCATACCAGCGAGCAATGCACGCATCCTAACGCCCCTTTCCTTTGCCGAAATGACCAGGATTCAACAACTTTTGCTGGGAAAGCATGTACTCATATACGAGGGAGCGAGAAACGGAGAAATCGGAAATACCAGAATAGGTTCAACGGTTCAAGGTTCGTTTGACGGTGAGAGACCACTGGTATCGGAGTGGTTCATCCAATATACAAGAACGCGGGATAACATATGGTGATCCACAGAATTCAACAAATGCAATTTTGGACTCCGTGGAAAAATTCAGAACGCACAGCTGTGGCGGGGGTAATTTTGAATCAGCCTCGTTCATGGCGTTTGACCGATACTATATTTCATTCAGGACTCGGAGTCACTGTAGAATAGCGCCATCGTATTAAGTACGTGGTTTTCGCTCTCATGCTCCTCCCTCCCATTGACTTACATTGAATCTCTTCCTGTCCGTCTTTTGTTACTGTACTGTATGCTCCAGTATGGTTCTGGCGTCAAAAATCAATTGGCAGGTTTTGAAGCACGGGGAACCCAATGAAATGATTTCAGTGAGAGTATACAAAAGTCGTTTTCTCTGTTCAAAGTTAGTGGACAGCTGTCAGAGGGGACCACCCCCTGCACTACATGTAATCGCAACCGCGTACCTCCACTACTATTGTCGCCTCCTCGTGATTCGGACGCGGGTTTCGCCTGTCAGGATCCCAATCTTAATACTTATAGGAACCCCTCGACGTCTCGACTGTCATCGGAGCACATATCATGACCGCCTCTCTTCTTCTGAAAAACGGTATCGCCCTCCTCCATGGCGACAACGATAAAGTCCACCCGACGGATACAGATATCCTGGTCGAGGGTAATGTGATTACCCGCATCGAACGTGGAATCCCCGCGCCTCCCAATGCTCAGATTATTGACTGCACAAACAAGATAATCAGTCCCGGATTCGTCGACGGACACCAGCATGTATGGCAGACACTCAACAAAGGTCGCCACGCAGACGCAAGTCTCTTGGAGTACATGCCTATCGGTGAGGTTCCTGCTCAATACCCGACTCAATTGCCTGACACATACCTTGGATCAGGGAACCTAACCTCGAACGAGCATACGAAGGAGGATATCTTTTGGGGCCAACTGGGAGGCTGTCTTAACCTGCTGAATGCTGGGACGACGACGGTCGTTGATCACGCCCATATGAACGTTTTTACTGGCTCCTGTATGCGATTGACCTATGATTCTTCCTGGGTCGACCTGGACTAACGCATGAATGTACAGCGCAAGTTGCTATCTCCGCCACCGTGTCTTCCGGAATACGATCGATATTCTGCTACACGCCCACCCCACGAGTCAAGTCCTGGAGTCCCCTGGAGCTCGACCCGAATATCGAGCCATGGGGAATCTCCGACTGGTCTTCCCTAGTTAAAAAGGCACCCTTTGGCACGAATGGACGTGTACAACTCGGTCTAGGGTACGATGGATGGCCTCTCCCCGAAGAAGTCACAGCAACAGTGTTTGACATCGCCCTCAAAGGCGGAGTGAGGCTCCTCAGTACCCATATGGTTGCAGGCGTCGTATTCCCATTTCCTGACGTCCCAAAAGCTCTTCAACACTGGGGCCTCCTAGATAACGACAAAAAGTTCCACCGTATCCTACTCTCGCACGCCACGGGCATAAAGGACGAGGAGATAGATCTGCTGGCGAAAAGCGACGTATATTTTGCGTCCAGCCCTAGCACAGAGATGCAGCTGGGACTTGGACGACCCATTTGCTTCGATGATGCCTTACGTGCGAAGGCATGTATTGGAGGTGACTGTCAATCCAACGGCGCGAACAGTATACCAGGAGAGATGAGAATCGGACTGCAAGCTGAACGTGGAGCTCGCAACCAGAAATTGATTGATAACAACAGAGGTCCCAAGTCGTTACGCTTGACCGTTGAACAAGCTTTCAATTTCGGTACTATTCAGGGGGCTCGAGCGATTGGCATGGAGGCGAGCGTTGGGAGTGTCGGGGTGGGGAAGTTGGCGGATCTCGTGGTATTTGACGCCAACAGTCCCGGGATGATTTGTGCTGCTCAGAGCGATCCGGTCGCCGCTGTTGTGTTCTTTTCGACAGCAGCGGATATCTCGACTGTGATCGTTGACGGCGTTGTGAGGAAGATGAACGGGAAGCTGTGCCCGGTCCAGCTGGAACAGGTTGAGGTCATGGAGGGGACTACATTTAACAAAGACGGGGTTATAGAGTGGAATGAGGTTGGAGAACAGTTATTGAGGCTCCGAGGGGATTATCTGAGAAGGATAGGCAAGGTAGATTTCGGCCAGGCAGAGAAGGAGCTGCTAAATCAGTGGAAGATCGATGAGGGGCTACTGGCTGTCGATGTGTAGAGCTATTTCGCGTTATTTAGGATGATTACGAAGCAAAAAAAAATAGTCTGGCGAGGCGGCCAGGAAGTCTCAGGTGTATTGAATCTGCTTTTGTCTTTGTTTCGAGATCTTGAAAAGGTCCGTGAGTCAAAAGTTTGGACTAGTCGTAGCCCAAGCATCAGGCCGAGCCCGGTAAGATTGGATGAGCCAATTGTAGCAGCCTAGCTGTTCCCAGACATTGAAAGGAGAACACCGATAGCTTGAGTGATTGGGAGCTGGATCTAGCAGTGAGATGTCGCGGGAATTTATTTTCGGTTGTCGCCTTCCCGCCAACTTCCCGCGCCTACTGTGTTTCATGACCTTGCTTCGACTTTGACCTATAGAAGAACCTACGGAGAGCGAGCTTCCCATCCCATCGTTCCTCATCACCATCGTCATCTCGGACGAGAAGCATTTGCATGATACGAATAACGGGCATACGGCGAAGAATACGAGAGCTATAGTGGAAGCAATGGGATAGATCTTCCGTGACTCTTGGTTTTGGGGAGATAGAAGAACGGACGACGCGGTTCGTGTGGATGTTGGTGTGATCCCCGCCTTCTGGAATGCTGTTTGGTGAGTTTTATGTTTGCGCCAATTCGGTTCTAATGGCCTTTACTTGTCGTTCTTCTTGCCTTTTTTCCTATTCATTTCTAGTTCTATGCGATGGGTTACCAACATTCTCGTTTCAAGCACGCTCATGACAGTTGGAATCGATACTCGCGGAGGAGTGGACGAGTTGACGAATAGACTAAAAGTACGTGCGGATGTTCCTCTTTTTGCAGTAAAACAATTCTAACGCGCGGCTGTGTAGGAATTCATCAAGTCGGCCATAATTCATGAGCTTTACTTTGGGGTTCTGCCACACTGGACTGGACGAAGACTTTCTGGCGATCGCAAACATTTTGTTCATCGGCTATCGCGAGAATGGCTAGTTTGTTTCTGGAAAGGCTTCCCTCGCACCCCGACTACAGACGCGCCGACTGAGGACCAGAGGTTGAACCCGAATCTAGTGTATGGTGAGGACTGGTTTCGGCATGAGCATTGTACAGGATTCAGAACGGTCAGGAGATCCTAGACAACTTAGGCCAGCTCAAATCAAAGACCAGTGATCGTTACGAGAAGCACAGGAAAGACCGTCCTGAAATCGAGGAATCGCACCAATACTGTACCATTTCGGGATATTCGTCAGGGGGTGTGACCCGTGACCGAAATATCCACTTTTTGGTTTCGACAGAAAGGCCGGTCCACTGTGACCGGCCGGAAAATTTCGTGAAATTCATCATTTCTGGGCTATTCTTAGGCCATTTTTGTGACCGAACCTCCGGAAGTTTTCGACAGTCAGGCCTGGAACGTGTGACAGGGCGTGACATTTCACCAGAATGGGGTCTCCTGTGACGCGTGACATGACGATCATCCCGAAATGGTACAGTAGGCTCTAGAAGCTCGATCCGCACACGAAGCATTCTAGCACGTCAGAGTAGTAGAGGATGAGACGAAGGAAATGGCGCAGAAGGAAGCACCGGACAGGGCTACTCAACGCAGTGAAGAGGTCGCTCGGATGTGATTGATGGAACCGCAGTACGAGGCGCGGAGTCTGCCAACGCCTTCACCGATCTATTCTGCGATATTCTGCTGGACGTGCGGCTCATGGCGGAACGTCGACACCTGGACCAAGAAAGCAGGATTCGCCGGCAATCCCAGGTCTTGGTCATGGTAGCAGTAGGGCGCACGACGCAGTCCAAAGTGCTCGAGCTGCGGCCGCTACGAATGCTCCTTCGTATCCCTCGGTGTCCAACTTTCACCATACTCACCAGAGTACGCGACGATGCATTCAAATGCTCATATGATTTCGACCAAGCCCCCCGCGGCGCCAGTCGAAGCCGAGATTCCAACAACGGCCTTCCTGCCATCCTCCCTCGAGGTAGCCTCCGATGTTCCTCAACATCGCTAGCGTCAACACGAGCCGTAACAACGAAACGTGCGGTCTTCTCGGCTAGCCGAGAAGGAAGTATGCGGCAAGTTTGTCGTCCCTACGTTGCTGATTCCGAAACAGCACTCGACGAGCAATATGTCGACGATGGATGAGGAGGAGCTGGTCATGCAATTCACGGGGAAGAGGGGGTTGATCACGGTCGGATACATACGCACATTACGCGGAGCTGTGAGTAACTTTTCTTCTTGCTTCTTTCATTGTCTCTGCTGCTCTTGTTCTCGCTCTCTCGCCTCTCGCCTCCTTCTATCTCCCTGCCTCCTTTTCTGTCCATTCCTTATTCGGTTCATCCTACTCGGTTTTACTCACATCATCCGATCCGTAGGTTTCATGTCCTCCGTCGACCTGTACACACACCGTGCTCTCCACGTCATGCTCCCAGAGTCATACACCGTGGTGTACGCGATCCAGTCGAATCCCATTCAGACTTACGGATCCGCTGGGGTTGGGGCTGATATCGAGTCGTAAAGCGGAGGTGTTTCATCCACAACCTGAGCAGCCGATATATACGGTGAGTTAGATTTTTTTTTTTGCTGCGAATTCGTGGTCGCGTGCTTGGGTGGTGGGGCGGCCGCCCTTCTTGCTACTTCCTTTCCCTGCTTTTCGATACGTCTATCCGCGGTACTGACTTGCAATTTACCTTTTCTCTCTCTTCAGGACACCGATACAGGACACACAGATGAAGGATGTTGCGTTAGAGATTGTTGATTCGAGACGATACGGTGGTTGGGAACGAGATCTGACGGTGGATAGAAGTCTTTCATGATTTAGGGCGGGCGGGCATGTACACACGCACAGTCAATGGGTACGATGCTATATTGCTATCGGGATGTTCATCAGGTTTAGCTCTGCCCTTGCCAGTTGATGCTCATCAGGACAGGTTCACAGGTTGCGCATGATAGCCTTGAATAATAGCGATTGCCCTTGTAGACATACGGTTCCAGACTCGAGCAACCACTCGTGACTCGTGTTTCGCTGAAGATGAGGAGATTGCTGAAGACGCCCAAGAAACCATGTACCTGCATCACGGGGTTGGTGTGAGCGCGCTCACTCAGGAGTACTAGTGGCACTGGTAATGGGAGTATTGACCGGCACGGGTCCACTCCTGAACGTTTGAACGCCGGCTTCTGGGGGTTGACGTCGTGACTAGTCAAACTGTTCACATCGTTCCACCGGGACAGCCTTTACAACAGATGAGTTCGCGCTGCTAAGGGCGCCGTAGATCTGTGCGTACGCGCTATCTCAAGAGGATTAAAGGTGCGTTATAATCTGTCTATCTATGGAGGATATACTCCAGCTCCGGGACTGATTGCTTAATGTGCTTTTGCCCAGATGTTACGACCACTATTCGACCTTTTTGTTCATTTCGACACCTGCAGTGTCGAGGGATAATGTACTCCTCGTATATCATCAGCACGTCGTGCGTGAATTTGGTCGTGGCCGATAGAAGAAGCTTGAAGGATATGATTCTCGTAAGAAGTCCTAAACCTCGCGTCTCGTTGGACATTCCCGGACCACTACATCCATTTAGGTTGCAATATTGCTTGAGGAAGTCTTCGCGAAGGGGTCGAAGTGGCGGGTGCTCACATCGGATGAGCAACGCATAAGCGGGAGTTTCAGCGTCGTTCAATTATAATCTGCATAATCGGCCATCATGGGGTACGTCGAACCCGTTGTTTCCAGCCCATCTAACTTAACGCTCATGAGAATTTTGCAGATGATGACAGGGGTGATACGAGCGGAGTTCGAGGCGAAGGCGGGTTCCAGGTCGCTAAGGCCTCGACACTCAACCTGTACACCTCACACCGCTCAACTCCCACCATTGCCATACCCGTACGCCATTCCATCTCACTTGCTACTCGCCATCGTGCTATGCCTGACAACTCCATCACCTTGCTACTTGCCAGAGACCCTCTAATCTCGCAATAGACGATCAGACTCGCTGCCACCGACCATCGCCTCGAGCAGGTTCAATTAGATGCCACACCGTCATAGGAGTTCACGATTCAACTATAAGTAAAGACCTCTTTGCGCCAGACTCGATCCACGTTCGGGCGATTCTCTCACTTTTAGCGTCATTGATCAATGACCGAGACTGATATAGATGTTCGAGACGTTTAGACCACCGACTCACTGTCATCGAGGTTGGTCCTGGCCGAGGACTTCACTCTCAATCGCATCTCAGGCAGCAGGCGATCTCCCCGCCGCATCTCTACGCTATTCCGCTATCTTCAGGTGCTTTGAGACGAGACGGAGAGATCCTGACGCTGAATGACGCAGACTGCATGCATTCCCGCACGTACAAAAAGCCTATGCGTTGACAAGTACATGGTCGATAACCCTAGCGCTGGCCCCATTGGTGAATAGGAGCGCGTGATCCAGCGCTCGCCTTTCGAATCTTTGGACGGTCATCTTTGATATGACTCCCAGATCAAATTGACCAAGTTTCGGTCATACAAATATAACTTCATAAACGTCCGAACACTAACTGTTCGCATCATTCAGTTGGACCCACATCAACTGAACAGTGACTCTGCGCGCCGAATGCTATTTTCTCAACAAGATCGAATATTGATAACATGAGGATTAGGACGGAAGTCGACTAGCTCGTAAGCGACATATTCCATGCTTGATGATCAGGAGCTGACGATGCTGCTGCTATATCTTTAGAGGTCGTAAGATACCTGGAGAACCATGTCGAATTTGAAACGGGCGATGGCTCAAAACTTCCCTATCTCTGTCGCTCCAATCCTTATCCGATTGTTTACATTTACAGTTTCAGTGCCATGAATCTATCAACCTCTCCTGAACGGCGGAGTTTCAGCGCGTATTTCTCATGGGCAGACATCATCACAGAATTCGACTCGAGGTCAAGGCGCAAAGAAAGTTCGAGGAACTACTGGCGATTTTGGGACCGCGAGGCAAAAACATTGTTCAAGGATCGTCGCTTGATATGGTACTTGAGGTTGACGATACTGAAGCATACGGATTTCTAGCAAATGCGTCGGGAAGAAACATCACTTCCTCGACATGAGGATCTCGAGCGCTCGAATGTCGATGATCTTCATGGTTATTTTTAGCCTCTGCTTGAAGTTTCAGCCTCAAGTTTCGACATAGGCACCGCTGAACTCTAAACTACCGTAAGTATGTAGGTTGCGCCGCTGCGGCTTTCCTCTGACAGCTTCCATCTATTATTCAACCACAGCAGCGGGTAATAGCTGACATGGAGATTATTACCTCGCAGGAATACTCACAAGGCCTCAACGTGCGGAAGCCCAAAGCGAGACTAGCGCATAAGTTTCCCTGCTTCAGGAGTCCCCTGCTGCTCGTACTGACGTTTCTCTGCTCAGTACGCACGACTAGTACTGCACCTTATGAATCGGTCGTCGCGGCTCGCCCTCAAGATAGTCTTTTATTTGGGCTGACACCCTGTGCGGAATACATATCTCGGTCGACCAATTCAACAGTTCTCTATTGGACCCGGGTCCTAATAGAAGCGCCATGGTGGAGACGTTTGACGATGAGAAGTGATTAACGCAGCTTCGTCCGCACCGGAATTGGACCTAACCATTCACAGGAAAGGTTGCTTGAGGGGCCCGATCGAAATCACTGTCATCAGAAGGCAGAAACAAGCGCGCAACTGGGCTACATATACAGCTATGGTAGGCCACGAAGAGTAATTGCAAGCAGCCATGGCCATCGAAACCAATCCTACGAGTACGATTTTTTCCCATATCGCGCATGCGTTGTCTGCTCACAGATCTTTTCAGATTCAATGGATGATATCTTGCAGAAAGTCGCGAAGCTCATAGCAGAGGAACGTTAGTCCATTTTGATTTGTTCGTGATTCTGCTTAGTATTTTGACCTGTCGAATCAGGCCAAAAGAAAACCTCCACGTCGGACAAGACGAATCAGAGGACACAGAAGATTCTGGACTACATGAGACAGTTTGTCGGGGTTGCGAGCATTGTCGCCAGCGTCAATGAGCCTGCTAAAGTACGTTATTATTTGGTACGACTATTCGAGCTCACTCACAAATTCTATCAGATTGCTGTTGAAATTTTTGCGGTGGGCTATCTCCCTATATGTGTATGGAGTGGTCCGATCATTTCGAACTGAAACGGCTACCCAGAAACTCTTGGAACAGGAAGATACACGTCGGAAGAACCGTGTGGAGTTTGTCGTCGTATACCAGGAGTTTGTGAGTGTTGCCACGGGATTGCTGATATCACCATAGGCCAACCACCTTTCTAGGCGTTCACGCTATCCCTGGTTCGCCATTTACACGAGGCTGACATCAAAGACCAACTTAACGAAATCTTCGACGACATAAAGATGATAATGGAGGACTTCGGTATATCTTCGTACTATGGGTTTATCTTGGATGTCACTGATCAAGTCGCACACCAGGTACCTTGGCGCAGTAAGTAAAGGATACTTGTCCATCATCAGTTTTGAAAATTCCCGTCAGGGTATACTTCGAGTCTCCGCGCTACGGTATGTTACTCGTAACGCACAACCTCCGCAATTTCTGACAACATCATACCAATAGTTCGTTTCCTCAAGGCCAAGGACTTCGAAAAACAGCTGAAAGATATCATGGAGCGGACAGACGCCAATCGGGAGAAGATTGACTCCTCCCTTCAGGTGTCCACGGCTATCAACGTGACTGTGATGAGAACCGAAATGGAAAATATTCTATCGGTAGTTTCGTCTCTTCATGTTGCAGTCACAGACCCAGAGAAAAAGGCAAGCCAAGAAGGAGACCTCGAGGAGATCTTGAATGCAAGTTTTTCTGCCTCCTGGCTGCTTATTATACTAATCCATAATTACACATTAGGATGACAATAAACTCACAAAAGTCGCTAAAGCTTTTAGAGAACCAGTCACTGAGAAGGCCAAGATGATGCTTCACAGAGACTTACAGAGGCTTCTGAACGATAACAAGTTGGTCACGTATCATCATAGAACCTCATTGATGATCTCGCAAGGCAAGCCTTCGTCGAGAAGCTTGAACAGGCTACGGGCACTATCACAACTAAAATTGATGGTACTCACCAGGATATCATGCGAAAGATAAGTAGAAATGCCGCTCACTTATACCCATATTCAATGCCGTTCAGTTAAATTCTGGTCCGCACGAACTTATTGAAGACGAGGAATTCAAGAAATTTTGGGCAGGTATGTATTCAACTCCTCACTGGCTCCCTAACGCTTATCACGGTCTACGTTTTAGACAATGTCAGTTCGCTCGGCTTGAATCCTGACATCATGCGTAGCACTGACCCCGATATAGACATACAAATCAAGCGTGAAGTGCAAGTTGTTTGTCGATGGTGAGTCGAACACACGGTTTAGTATACAGCTTAATGACGACGAGCCATGCTTTGTAGATCTCTGTGGCCATTTCCGCGATACCTTCACGAAACGCAGTGTGGACGAACTGCCAAAGGACAACTGGACACTCTCAGTGCTTACTCGTGTGATGTGTTCGTACCGTTCTTTCCCTGCGATGGTGTAGAGTGACTGATCATTCAATCAGATTATCCTGCCATTGGCGATGCCATTGATGACGACGGTAGCGGATACATTTCCTTCCGGGAATTTAACCAGTTTCTGAAACAGAAACTCGAACATTGGACTGTGCCAGAGCTGTTTGCATTGTGCGTACTCTAATCTACTAGGTGGCTCTTGGATCTGACTTCTGCTTTAGCTGGGGCATTGGTTGGCAGGAGTCCATATACGAGTAAAACCTATCTGCTATAAAAAACGCGCTAAATCTCTAATGAGCTTGACACCTAGTAAAACTCTTGACATAGAGGAACTTCTCGGGGAACTCAAAGGTTACGCTTCGGATATAAAGACGGCTTCCAACGACGACGCGATAAAGGAGTCTATCGAGGGTTACTCTGAGGTCTTGGACGCCCTCACAGGTGTCACTAACTGGTGTGAGAACACTGGATTTGACCCGGAGGATGTGGAATACGACGACGAGGAGGGTGAAATGCAAAGGCTCACAGAGGAGTATGATGCTAACAACCAGGAGATCTTTGAAAAGATTGCTGGTGATGATGGTATTGTCGACACCAATTCCGACGACTTTTTCCTGCTCCAAAAAAAATTTGGTTCTCGCGTTGAATTGGTAGGGGGTTTCAAATCAAGCTTCCTTGAGTACCTAGTACTGACTAGAAGTTCTATCAAAGTGGTTCATCCCCCTGATAAGTCATGTTCTCAAGCGCCAAGTAATGAAGATCGCTGGAGAAAACACTTCGGAAACTTTGATTGACAATGCCGGACAAGGGAGTGCACAGGACACGGAAGACAACAACGAAGAAATGGAAGAGCCAAGAACATCTGGCTTACACATCAGCGGTGACGAATGGTACAATATGGGTGCAGCGTTGATGGATTTACTATGGGAGTTTCACTTCCGGATGAAGGCTTTGCTCCGGGGTTGGCGAGTGCAGAAACTGGACGCTAGGCTTCAAGTCGATAGTTTCTCTGGAGGAATCTTTGCCGGATGGTTTGAAATGGTACGTTACTACTAGCAAATTCTTTCTGATAGATAACTCTCATGTGTTCTATCAAGCATTCCGATAAGTCCATGAAAGACTTCGTCACAATGCTAGAAGATATGGAATCCGATGGCGACGATGACGATGCTGCCGATGACGATGATGACAATGCTGGCGAGATAAATATGGCTGAGGTAAGAGTCGCTCAACTTGATTCTCAATGCTGGATTGATCTGTAATGGCAGACGCTATCCGACCTTCGAACGCAAGTATCCGACCTTCGAACGCAAACATCCGACCTACAAACTTCCATGAAACATCTCATGGACATGATGCAGTCGATGCTCGAGAAGAATGGTAGTAACTCGGTTTCGGAGACCCAAATTTTCGGACGCAACGCGCATGGAAACGAAGGCAATTATGGCCGTAATCTCCCTTCTTATCAATCTCCACGCATTGAGGGTCACGGCCAAGTCCCTCACGGCGAGTATCACAACCAAGGCGGATATGGTAACCAAAGTGGATATGAAGACCAAGGCGAGTATGACAACCAAGGCGAGTATGACAACCAAGGCGACGGGTATGACAACCGAGGATATCCCGGGGGCGTCCAGGATGGCGATGGTTAGTTTTCATCATATGTGCCTTTCACTATCACGTCGTGATTAACATTTGCAATAGGTTCCTACTACTAAGATAAGGAAGGGGTCCGGGGACGAGTCTTAGCTCTCGCGTTGACCGTGTCGATCAGCAGAATATAGTATAGTTATGTACTCGTGTATTTATATGGAGAGACCTTGCGAATCCGGAGCACATTCCGAAAATCAAGTGTTGAGGCCGAATACTGAAACCCAATTTCTTGACGGAGGATCCAAAGAATGTAATAACGCGAAAAGCGGGGAAGTGTGGGCCCACCGTTGGCGACACACATGAGTCGAGGCTGACACGAATCTGAAAGGCGAAAAAGGTCTCCGAGTCCAGTGCCTGGGAATCGGCAGGCAGTTTCTCCGGCCACTCAATTACCGAACATCCGGTCCCAAAGCAGTGATTCACAACTCTCTCTACGACCTCCATGTCCCATCCTGGTGTGTAGTTCAAGATTTGGGACTCTCGCAATGAACACGTTAACAAACCGCGACAGACCTCACATCTACAAACTTATTCGATGTCAAGGGGAAGATAGGTGGGAGATCGTCGCGTTCTGAATCTACATTGACTTCTCATGGATGGTGTTCATCTTCACCAACACAGTGCTGGTGACGGGGGGAGGCTCTGGAATCGGAAAAATGATTGCAGCTGGTTTTGCCCATAACGGTGCAAAGGTATATATCGCCTCGCGCAAAGAGTCGCAGCTGAAAGAGGTGAGCCCCCCGAACAGTCAAGCTTACATCATTCATTTCCGTGTTTAATATGTGAGCTTCTTGCCGTCTGACAGGCCGTTGAGGAAATCAAACGAGGCGTGACCGGATCAGTCCATTATATTGTTGCGGACGTCGCTGTGAGTAGGTGGTATATCTCACGAAGAAGAATATGGCTGACATGTCACATTATGCCTCAGTCCAAAGCAGGCTGTGACGCTCTCATAAACGAATTTAAGAAACGGGAGAGCAAGTTACACGTACTCGTGAACAACGCTGGTACGTCTTGGGGCTCAACGATAGATGATGTTCCAGAAGACAGAGGCTGGGATTATGTTTTCAATCTGAATGTTAAGAGCATCTTCTACAGTACGTTCCCTGCTCTTTCGTGCTTTGATATAGAGATGATGACCTTGATTAGTGACCGCGGGGTAAGCGATTCGTTCGTGGTACAGCGTTAGGCAGACACTTAGAAGACATCTCGCCCAGTCTCACGGACTTTCTTCGGAAGGATTCAAATTCTTACGACCCCGGTCGGGTCATAAACATTACTTCTACTTCCGCTGTCCTGGCTTCTGCAGAGAGCAAGGTCAGCGCGGAAGGAAATGGTGTCTGGAGTTGTACGTTTGCCGAAGCTCCATTCTACTATAGATGCTAAATGCGCCACAGACAATCCAAGCAAAGCTGCAGGTATCCACGTCGCACTCTTGAGTTCTGGAAGTCACGATTTAACATGAAAAAACGGCGATTCTAGCAACTCATCTAACCTCGGTATTGGCCTTGAAGCTGGGGCCTAGTCATGTCACGTATGTGCCCCTACCCCTCGACCCCGTTCGTTCCAACGCTCACATGGACCGTTCAGTGTCAATGCCATTCTCCCGGGGTAAGCCGATTCCAGTCATCTCATTGAGTATAAATCGCTGAGATTCTATCACAGCGCATTTGCAAGTAAGATGACAGCTTTCGGACTCCGAACGTTTGGCGAAGAAGCTTTTCGCAAGTTCCAACCCAACGGTAAGTGCTACAATTGATCGAGGAACTCGAAGAGTGTTCAAGTTCTGAAATTTGTACTCAGGTCGAATCGGGGTCCCACAAGACGTGGCTGGGCTCACCATATTCCTAGCATCCCCTGCATCTGCACACGTTACCGGTGCACAAATAATTCTGGACGGTGGAGCGAGATTTATGGCACAAAAGATTGCCCCGGCGACGAAACTATGAGTAGAAAAAGTGGCCCGAATTTTTTCCCATGTATATATTGGTTTGGTTAATACCAAGCTTGTTCCCTCTTCCCTATTTTGCCTCTGCAGGCCTGAGAATACCGACTCCGTCTGGACGTAAACTACCTTGTTCACAATATTGCTTTGCGCACCTCGCGACGCCTTCCATGGTATCAACGACTCCGACATAACCTAATCCACCTTTTGCGACTGGTAGACGGGCCCGTGAGTCGTCTACCAAGGGGTGAATCGTGGACAGCCCGATCGTGGAGGGCTGAAGAGGAACGAGGAGCGCAGGCAAAGGAGGGATGAAGCTCCCGATGCGGCGAACTAGTGTAAAGGGAGAAGAGAGCATCTTGAATCTCGTGATATAGTAAGTCTCGTTGATATTAGCAATAACAGAAAGGATCGTTGGAGAGACGGGCTTAATGCCGTACTTGGCTTTGCCCTTTGAGAAATGATCGACGAAGTACGCGAAAGCGGGATGGCAGTCTGGCCAAGTGATGGGTGGTCCGGGGTCGGTTATCGTGAAGGCCTGTCCACCAACGTCTGGACCTGGACCTGAGGGATCGATGAGGCACTTCTCGTATAGTAAATGTGCGAGAGCACAGTTTTCTACGTTGCAATGGCTGAGGAACGAATGTTCTGAAAGCGAAACATTGTTCTCCCCGCTCGCAAAGTAGAAATCGAAGACGTCAGAGCCTGGACCGTATATCGTGTTCACTGGTCGAAGGGCACCGGTGCGGAGAAGTTTGGAGCCGGAGGATCCTGTGGGTGATTTGTGGGCACTTCGGACGAGTCGTTCTGCTGCGAGCTTGGTGTAGGAGTAGAGCGTGGCAAAGTCCTCCAGATTCTTGGGTAACACGCCCCTCTCGCTCTCGTTCTCGCCTCCAGCTTCCTGATCGCCGAGCACCTGAACGAGTCGCGAACGTCCATGCTCAACACCGAATAAGTTGGTAAACCATGGCCATTGCCAGGGCCACATTATTTGGCTTCCAGGCATCCAATGAGCGACGGATCCGGAGGAGGTCGCGACCAGTGCTGTAGCGCCGATCTTCCTAGCAGCATCGATGATGTTCTGCGTGCCCAACACGTTGACTTTTTCGGATACTTTCAGGAATATTCTATGCCGTTCGTGGAAGCGAATGATGGCTGCAGTGTGAATGACAGTGACCTCTGGAGCGGCATCCTGAGACCTAACATCGGGCCATGGAGCCTCGAATGCGGCCTCGACGCTGTTTTTGTCGCTGATGTCGACTTTGATGAACTGGATCTCCTTTGCCTTGCCAGCCGTAAGGTCTTTCCTGACTGGAGGTTGGACATCGAGGATACGAATTTTCTTTGGGTCTTCTCCACGTTGGAGGAGCTGTATGACAATCCATCCACCCAGAAAACCAGACTACAGAGAGCTATTAGCCGAATGGGCCATAGGGGAAATTTATCCAATCGTACTGTAACGCGCGCCTCGATTACCTTCACCCGAAAAGCTCAGTATACGCATGTTTGTCTATAGCCTTAGAGTACAGAGTATATAAGACGAGTAGTTAGAACGATTTACCTTTAGCACTTCTGAAATTACAGTACTTATCCCTGTGATTCGGAGGTTCGACTCGTGTGCACGTCACACATTTTTCACAGCCCAAGACTGTTGAATCTCTCTACTCGCTTCTAAAAACACTACTTCTATTCTTCTCGTCCTTCGCTCCGTCTGGATTCCCTTTGGTTGGCCACCCGAGACTTCCGACAACGTCAAGGACAACAACTGTTTCGATTCTCTACACAACAACCCAAAAACAAGATGGTATCAACGCGTTTACAAACTAAGAAGGGACTGAAGAACTCCGCTGAAGGCGTCGAGACACCAGTCAACTTAGGTGAGTCCCCTCTTACACCTTCCATCTCCACAGCCGTCGTTCCCAGTGACGACGGCAACCCTGTTCCCAAGGGTGCGCAGGCGAAAGCTGTAAGGCGTTCGCGAACGGAAGGGAGGCCGCTATACAGCAATGTGGTAGCGGCCACCGTTCGTGTTACCGGGCGTTCCGATTCATCGGACGACGGTTCTGCTGCTGGCGTTGAAAACACCGCAGCGAGGTCCCGTAATAGGGTAAAACCTGTAGATAGCAACATGGAAACGCCGGCTCATCCAGGTCCCGACTCGGGACCCGGAGGAGCTCGCAATAAAACTGTTGTTGATAACTCTGGGTGGATTACACCTCGTAAGGCTCGCAGTCTTGAGGACTTGCGCCGTAAGAAAAATACTTCGACATTGAGGTTCCAGGTTCCTCGAGACCACCTCACTGCTGATCAGAGTGAAACCGTGCGTCTGGCTGAAGCTAGGCTCACTCCTTCTCAAAGAAATGCTATCAGGATGAGGCAGGAGAAGGTTAAAAATACTCCCGAGCCTGGATCTTCGGACACCCAGAGCTCGTCGGACTCTAATTCCAACCCGGAGACGGGTAGGATCCCGGCAGAACTTAAACGCAAGGGAAAAGCTGTTGAGGGTGACGTACCTGACGACCTATCGGATATCGAAGTGGATATGGCCGCCCAGATAGCCGCTTATGAGAAATTCTACAATGAAAATAGAGGTGTGGGCTCTTCCAAGAGAAAGGCCCGCGCCAAGAATAACCAAGGGCCCGAAGACGAGGTACCTGACGATCCTCCCGTACAGAAGGGTACCAAGAAACCCTGAACCTCGGCGAAGGAGTCGGATTCAGAGTCGTCCAGTGATGCTGACGATGAGTCTGATGAGGTGCCTAAGAAAAAGAAGACTAAGAAATCTTTAGCTCCCGCCAAGGAGAAAAGGATTATGCACCGTCAACCTATGACCCCTTTCTTTGAGAAGAAAATGAGGGATGTAATTCGCGGAAAGCACACACCATCTAACTCGAAAGGAAGGAAGGGATATTCCGTCGAGCCTGCAGGTCAGCTGCCAGACTCGAATAATTTGGGGAAACTCTTCAATCGGGAACCCAAGAATGATAAGCGAGGGCGTAGTAAGTCCAAGCAATCTAAAAGGAAGAGAGACAAGCGCAAAAGGAGAGAACCCACCTCTCCTTCGTCGATCAGCAAGAGCTCCTCAAGCTCTTCAGACCCTAGTAATGACGGATCCCCGTCGGATAGCTCAAGCTCGGATTCTTCTTACGAGGGGAATCCACCATCTTCGTCTGGAGGGTCAACCTCCCCTGAAGACATCTCATCCTCGGATGCGTCCACCGATGATTCGAGTTCGACAAGTTCGTCGAGCTCGATGAACAGTCGTGAGAGACGCCGCCGTGAGAAAAGGTCGGAATGGAAGAGAAGGGACTCATCCAAAACACGAAGACGCGAGCGTGGAAAAGAGAAACGCAAGCGGGAAAAGGAAAACCGTGAGCGCGAGGAAAAGGCCCGTTGGGAAAGGTTGATTAAACCTATACCACCAACCAAGTACAACGGAGCCCCAAACCAAAGCACTTTCGAGATGTACGTCATGGAAGGGACCAACTACGTCGAGTGGGGAGGTGTACCTAAAGATCAACAGATCCCGTTGATGGGGTACTACCTCACAGACAGGGGAAAGGAGTTTTACTTATATAAAGTAGCTCAAAACTATAAAAGTTGGACCCTGACGCGGTTCTTCAGAGAGCTATTCAATTATTGTTTCCCTCTAAATTTCCGAAGCCTACAAAGGGAAAAGCTTCGAAAATGTTACCAAAACAACCGCTCCGTGGCAGAGTACGTCTATGAATTAGACCACTTGTTCAACATGGTCGGAGCATCTAGCAAACGCGAAAAAGTTATTAAACTTTGGGATGGTTTTAACCCGAAGATGAAAAGAGAACTTCACCGTGAACGACTAAATATGGAGGTCCATTCGTGGAGGCGTATCGTTCGTGCTGCTGAAGAAATTGAATTGGCTGAGCTCGAAAGCACACCCTCGGGTAATCCTAAACCTAAGAACGACCAGAGACCGCATAACTCTGGTAACGGAGGCGGTGGTAACAGCGGAGGTGGATCTGGAAGTGGGGCCCGTCCTAAATTCAGACCGTCAGGTTCCAATGGACATAACCACCAGAAGAGACCTTTAGATCCCAAGAAACACTGGCATAATAACCAGGGAGGAGGGTCCAATGGCAATGGGACCTCCAAACCTTCTCACGGTAATAATGGTTCGGGCAATAGGAGTAAATCCTTCGGGAACGATAAGAATTCGAAGGGAACACCTAAGAAGACACTTACCGAGGCCGAAAAACAAGATTACATCGATAAAGACAAGTGTTTCATCTGCGGAGGATTCAAGCACTACGCTCGTAACTGCCCGCAGAATAACACTGTCAAATCATCGAATAAGAACCGCCCACCAGGAGTTCAAATGAACAGCTTGAGGTTCGGACCTTCGTTGGCTGAAACTACCCAAGGGCTGCGGGTTAACTCACTCAGTTTTGGGTATCCTGAGACTGAGTCCAGTCCAGAATCCGATGATGAACCAGCACCATTGCGATATATCTCTTCGGATTCCGACGATCAAATGCCGCCACTACAAGACGTGTCGGATACGGAATCAGAAGTTGACATGGAACCAGAAGAAGAAACCTCCTCTGGCTCGGAATCAGAAGAAGAAGTTTGGCACGATGCTTGTTCATCTTGGGATGATCCATCTGATGAGGATGAAGACAGCAGTGGAGCTGTATTGAACTACGAGTCAGATGAGGAGGATGTTTTTCTACGAGTTGAAGATGTATTCGACTTTGATTCCTCAAGGGCTCACATCAGACCCGCTGTGGAGAACCTACGGGATACACCCTCCAACGACGAGATTCTGAAACAATTGGTTAGCGAAGGTGTGACCAAATGGTTCGCCGATGAGGCCAAGACCTACTTCGGTTACCCTGAATCGCCGTGGTCAGAATTTTTCCTCGAACGAAGAGTCGACCCGTCCTATTGCCCTAGGATGGTGGGGAACCTGTACGCAGAAGCGGCAGAGTTCATCCTCGAACACCATTCGCCTTACCCCGGCGATGAAACCCGTTGGGGAGCTACTTCGTCCCATCGAATCAACGTCTTTCAACTCGACGGGGATACGTTCGAGATCTGTGACCTTGAATCCGAACAAGGCCCAATGCTTCTTCCAGCTGAGCTGCTGCGTAACCCGAAATTCCAGCTGGCGGCGTGGTATGCAAAGAGAAGAGCCGAGGAACTAGGCTTACCTTTCAAGAGGTATACTGAATTCCATGGTCGCCATAATTCTGCCATAGGAGATCCCTGCAAGATGGGGATTGAGTTAATACTAGCGCATGGAGATCCTTGTTATCCTAAATCTGAGAACTCTGACGGCTCGTGCGATCCTTTTTGGAGGTTTTCGGTCCGACGCATGAAAGGTGAAGAACTGGTATACAAGATCTGGGACGATATTGAGGGTTTTGCGAGGTTTCTGCCCGGTGAATGCCTTGATGATCCAAATTTCGATCTAATTGGTTGGTGGATCGGAGAGATCAACGAATCAGCTGAAGAACGTGCTCATGAACTTGAAATGGAACTTCAAAGAGACGCTCGGATGCGTAAATTCTGGTTCAGACGCGATCGAAGACGCCGGTGGCGAGAAAGGCGCATGGGCGACATGTACGCTCGAGCGGTAGAAGAGCGGTTACATGAGAGCCAACCCTATCCGGGGGACGAGGGAGTAAACGAGGATGGATCCCGGTTTACTGCTCGATCAGTCTGGGATGAAGAGTTGGGCCATTGGAATGGCATCAGCGTCTATGATCATCAACGAAAGTTGACAATGCCCTTTGACGCGAAGCAGCTCCGTGACCATAAATTCAGCCCCGCTGAATGGTGGTCAGCGTATCTTTCCATACGGTATAATGTCCCTGACTTTGAGGGTATGGATTATCCAGGGATTGGCGACGTGCTAGCCAGAACTGCGAAAGAAAGACTCACTACTTTCGTCCCTAATGACTCCGATTCAGGGATACCGAACGACGAATGGTATGATGTCTATGTACACCGGGATACACCGACGGTGTATGTGATTGAGGACTCCTGTCGTGGGTTTAAGGTCCGGATACAGCGTGAATTGCTCGCCAATATGAGCTTCAACTTACCGGATTGGTATTCAAAACGTCTGGAAAGAGCGGAGGGCGAATTGGAGAGATGCTTGCGAGGACCGGTCGAATACGAGTTCCTACCCAGGTTCTTTGGAGGACCGATGAACGAGTTCAACAGGGAACTTGATCAGCAAGTGGGTTACTCTGATAACTACTTGCATTTACTTTGTGGTAACCTACAATGGGAACTACGCGAAGAGACCGACAGAGTGCACGTCTTAAGTGTGGCAGGTGTTCACGTAGAACCCAAATCATTCCCCGGCCTGCGACGAACTTCGGCGTTGGTGAAGGACGTGGGGAGGATAGTCCCTCAGCCATTGGTGGTTGTCGTTCATGTCAAGGGAAAACCCGCCCGAGCTTTAATAGATTCTGGTTCTTTGGGGAACTTTATGTCAACCCAACTTGCCGATCAGCTCAGAGTGAAACGGACATACCTCGAGAATCCACTTCCGCTACACATGGCGGTCCAGAGCTCGAGATCAAAGGTCTTATGCGGGACAACCGTTGACTTCCAATACCAGTCAATCCGGGGGACCCAATACTTCGACATAGCGAACATAGCCGGGTATGACATCATCCTCGGAACCCCTTGGATGTACCAACATAAGGTCAGGATTGGCTTGAACCCAGCAACGGTCGAGATTGGTAGTTCGGATCCTCTCCCTATAGACGGGGAGAATGTATTTGAGATCAAAGCCCAATCTATACGGGTCGAGGAACGTACCGTTGAGGCTGCCCGAGCAGAGTTATGTGCATACGCAGAACCGATCTGTAAAAACGCGGCGGAGACCCCTTTACCACCGCTGAGAGCTATCAACCACACTATCCCATTGATAGATGAAAATAAACTCTATTCTTGGAGGCCTTCTCGATGTCCTGCTGCGTTCAGACCTCAGTGGGATCAGAAAAGGAGAGATTACATTTCATCAGGACGATGGGAAGTAACTACGGCTAGAAATACCATGCCTATGATGCTGATACCTAAGTCCGCGAAACAAAAGGACCAGCTTCGGATCGTTGTTGACTTGAGAGAACGAAACGCGAACACGAAAAAAGTAGTGTCTCCATTGCCAAATATCGAGGAAATTACCAGGCGGGTGGCTAGCTTCAAATACAGAAGCATTATCGATGGGAAGGACGCGTATGAGCAAATCCGCGTCGTCCCCGAGCATGTACACCGCACGGCGGTGACCACGCCTGATGGTACAATGGTTAGCCATGTTACCCAGCAGGGGGATTGTAATGCGGGTGCTACTTACCAGTCGCTGATGAACCATATCTTCGCACACCTAATTGGCGTGTGCATGGACGTGTATCTTGATGACATCGTGATTTACTCTAACTCTCTGGAGGAACATGTTAAACACGTAAAAGAGGTCATAGACATTCTGAAGACGGAGAAACTATACCTCAACGGCAAAAAATTGAATTTCCTCCCGAATGAGCTGAAACTCTTGGGACGGATCATCGATGATAACGGGATCCGGATGGACCCCGAGAAAGTGGACTCAATCTCTAAGTGGAAGATACCCACGTCAAAGGAGTTGGTATCAGGATTTTTGGGTGCAGTGGGATTTCTGGCAGATGACTTACCACGTATACGGGGGCCGGCCGGAATCTTGCACAACATCACCGCGAAATCAACCCCTTTCCAGTGGACATTCACAGAACAACGAGCATTTGACGAGATAAAAGAAATCGTTCAAGCTCACCGTGACCACTCGCGTGTACCTCTTGACTACTCGCCGGGCAGAAAGCCGATTTGGCTAGTCACGGATGCCTGTTCCGCAAGTATTGCTGGGGTTGTGTCGCAAGGTGATGAATGGAAAACCGCGAACGTTTCAGCGTTCTACTCCGCGAAGTTGAACTCTACGCAGCAGAACTATGCTGTGCATGAGCTGGAAATGCTGGCGGGAGTCGAGACGATGCTGCGGTACCGAGACCTACTCCAAGGGGTACGGTTCACGTGGATCACAGACCACAAGGGCCTCGTACACCTCATGAAGCAGAAGAATTTGACGGGTCGCCAGGCTCGCTGGGTCGAAAAGATGAGCGAATTCGACTTCGAAATTGAGTACGTACCCGGCACGGAAAATGTCCTGTCAGATGCGCTATCGAGGATCTATACAAATGACGCACCTGGTACCGTTCGAACTCGTTCTGAGTACACTTTCCATGACGAGGTGGATAATGACCACCTCGCTGCTCATTCGATCACGATGCCACTTGTGGTGGGGTCTGAAGCAGACGGATCGAGGTTAAGACGGAGCCTAAGAACCAAAACTGGGCGGATAGAGTCCTCCAAACAGTTCGCGAAACGGATGGCTGGACGTGTGCGGTTCATTGGCCCACGACCCGCACAGGAGGGCGAGGGTACCCAAAGTACCGACAAGCCCTTTGAGAACCAGAGCTCTGTTCAGACATGTTCAGAACCGAACGATAACCCAGGGGTAGAACACGGAGACTTACCCACAGCCAAAATGGACAACGACGGTGATGAGGAGGAAAGGGGAAGCACAGCCCCCGGCCAAGCTTCTTCTTCCGGCCGAGGACCTCGGGAGAAGCCAGCGCAAACTGGTCAAAGCTCACAGCTTGGCGGCCAAAGCAACTCTTCCCTCGTTGACGTTGTCTCACGTACAATGGGAGACCTTGAATTCACCTCTCTTATTCGAAACCGATACTCTGAGGATAAATTCTTCAAGAAAATCTTAGAAGATCCGAAGAATTTCAAGAACTTCGAAGTCTGCGATGGCCTCATCTACCTGAAGCACTCGGAAACCTTTCGGGTTCTTTGCGTTCCGAGGGTTGTCGTCAATCAACGAAGCGCTCAAGAAATTATTATTTCCGAAGCACACTCGATCCTGGCTCACTTGGGAGCTAGCAAGACGGTTGATTATCTCCGAGACCACGTCTGGTGGAAGGACCTTGTTGCGGATGTGAGGTCTTACTGTGAGTCTTGCCATCTATGCAAAATCTCCAAACCAGACAACCAGAAGCCCTATGGGTTACTGAACCCATTAGGCACTCCATCGAGACCTTGGGACATTATAGGAGTCGACTTCGTTGGCCCTCTTCCTGAGTCTAAGAATCGAGACAGTTCCTTCGACTCGATAGCTGCCATTATTGATCTATTCACTTCGATGGTTCATTTAGTACCCTGTAGGACGACATACACGGCACGACAGGTAGCGGAGATGATGTTTGAACACGTCTACAAGTTACACGGGATGCCCAGAAAGATAGTGAGCGACAGGGACTCCCTGTTCACAAGTATCTTCTGGAAACGACTGCATGAACTGGCGGGAACAAGACTCGGCATGTCTAGTGCTTACCACCCGCAAACCGACGGAGCAACGGAAAGGGCCAACCGCACTATCACACAGATGCTTCGCCAATGTGTAGCTCCGAACCAAAAGGACTGGGTCTCGAAACTCCCTGCTATCGAGTTTGCTATCAACAGCGCTCGGTCAGAATCCACGGGATATGCCCCCTTTTTCCTCAACTCTGGGCAAATGCCACGTTCGATGATCTGGAACTCAAACCTCTCAAAGGAGTATCCAGCGGTGCGAGTTTTCGCCCGCCAGCGTCGACTGGCTTTGATAGCGGCTCATGACAGCATCCTCGAATCCCGCGTCAAGCAGATCCGAGCTGCCAACCGCAGACGACGCCAGGAACCGTTCAAAGAAGGAGACTTGGTCTACGTCTCAACAAAGAACCTATCTTTCGAGAAAGGACTTGCCCGGAAGCTCATACCCAAATACATCGGGCCGTACAAGATCTTGAAAGATTTCGAAAATCACTCCTTCAAGATAGATTTGCCGTCGACGTTCCTCCAACGAGGGATCCATCCGGTGTTTCATTCTTCCCTCCTTCGGATACACGTTCCGAACGATGATCGACGTTTCCCTGGCAGACTCGAGACGCAACTCAAGGAGACTCCGGAGGCAGAAGCCCAATGGAAGATTGAAAAGGTAGTCTCGCATTCTGGAGCTCGAGAGAACGCTATCTTCGAGGTGAAGTGGAGCACTGGCGACGTTACTTGGATGCCCTTCCAGGAATTAAGCGGTTTGCCATGTCTTTCGGAATATCTTGACCTTGTGGGCGCTAACAATATTTCAAATCTACCCAAAGGTCCGAAGGAGGACCCTGACCTCGATAGCGGCGAAGAGGATCTTCAGGTGGCGTCGATCGTTATCGGCGAAAGATTTTCCAATTCTTTTTACAGCGACAAAGATTTTTATACTCCCACTTCAGTTTCCCCTTCGACATCCCCTCTTCCTCTCCCCCCGTTATCTTCCCTATCCCAACCAACGTTCGAAGAACCCGCAGGCTCCGACTTCCTTAAATCATCCTCCGCGCCGGTCCTTCGGTGCTCAGCTCTGGCCTACGGCATGTCTCCGTTGAAGTACCGGGAAGGTCACGGCCCAGACCTATGTCGTTGCTGTGTCCGACTAGCCAAGTCTCTCATCGAGTATACCTTCCACAACGAACAGAACGAGCGGCTCGCCGTCCGGATTCCAGCCCTCGCCGTCAATGTCTACCTCAACTGGAACATCGAAGCTAGACACCTTCGTCGGTGCCCGGACTGGTCCCCAGATTCTGCCTATTACGACTTCGCGTACACCTTTAATCGCTGTGTCGCCTCGCACCGGTTCGTTATACCAGTCCAGGAGGGAGGAAAAACAATCCTTAAACATCTCGACACCCCATCACCCCCTCCCGAGGAACTTGGCGTTGAAGTACACCAGTGCACTGACCATGAACAATTGTTGCCTGGGTACGTGTCAATCCACCAATCCGAGTACGACGAATTGCAGAAGGTCGCCACCAATGCCGCTCTGCGGGAAAGTCGGTTCAGGACTAGAGCTACCCGAGAGAAGGCTGAACGACAGGCACAACGTGGCTCTACCGGTCGTGCGGCTGGAGGATTTTCGGCATATGTGCACCCTGACGAGAAGGCACGTCGCGAGAAGAAAGTGGCCGCCTCAAACCTCTTCTACGACCCATCTACCGCTCCTTCCATCACGCATTCGTCATCCACGACCTCTTCATCCTTGAAGAAGAGATCCAAGGGTAAAAAGGGGAAGTCTACGGAAGCTTCTACTGAATCAGGCTCTTCGACCGTCCCACCTTCGACTTCCAAGGACGCTGTCGCCGTTGATGGCTGTGGCGCACCGTCCCACCCTATCAATCTCGATGCGTCCGCCAAAGCCAAAGCCAAACCTACGGCTCCAATCCCGTTCGAGGAAGAACTTAACTCTCTCCGTGCAAAGGCTCCGGAGAGCGAGTCTGGAAGCAAAAAGATGGATACTTCCACCTTAGGCACCACTTGTGACAGGTGCCGAAGGCCTAATTGGGGGGGTTATTTGTACGTGTAAAACTGGCCTAAGAGGCCCTTCGAACAGTCCGATCAATGCGATGCCGTCACGCTACTGTCCCTCCTCACCACCGTCGACGCGGTCAATCCCCTCCCCCAACACAAACTGGTCGATCACCTCCGAAACAATATCCTACCCCTCTCACATTATGGACCATCATCGATCATCTTCCTGCGCTCGATAGATAATACGTCGTTCCGCTCGCGGCCCGATGCGAAGCACCTCAGCACCACCGTTGACAGGCTCAAGCACTTTTGAGGACGTGTCGACGTTCTCATATCACTACCGGTTACCTCTTACCACCGCAAGAGTTCCCAAAAGGATGTATTGATGCCTTTGAATCATCGCTGGGTACC
Organism: Marasmius sp. AFHP31; assembly: GCA_024721195.1. Taxonomy (NCBI): domain Eukaryota; kingdom Fungi; phylum Basidiomycota; class Agaricomycetes; order Agaricales; family Marasmiaceae; genus Marasmius; species Marasmius sp. AFHP31. The sequence goes on from JANHQD010001735.1 coordinate 43,966, forward strand.
CTTCGGCGCTGCCGATGACCATCACTGTCGACACACTGTCCATTTCACCACGGCCGCCAGCGGGCTCGATCATTCTAGTGGATGCCAATGCCTTTAAATCTCTCATTGGTACCTTCACCACTGTCTTCGACGTTTTGAGGATGCTGTCAGTGCTTCTGAATCACCACCGGCACCTTCCGAGCACCCCCGAGGACGCGTCGATGCCTTTGAAATATTGCTGGGCATCGAGCGATAGAAATGATAATATATGTTACCTTCAGTGCCTTGAATCTGCTATACCACGATAATCCAGTGCGGGATTCAACGAGCCCAATCTCCAGCAATATCAAGGATGTCTTCCCCCTTTAAAATTTGACTGCCCATCACCTGGAGATCAATTCTACTTTCGTCCTTGTTTCGTCCTGCTTATCGGTCACACAAGCTTCTACTGATGTTGGACTAGCATATTCCCGTTCCCAGAGAATGATATAGAAAGCATTTGAGGGATCCAACAAAAACAACCGATGCGTGCATCGTTCCTCGATTAATTCTTTGAGTTAAATTTCTCTCTCAGGTAATCGACACCTACCGCTCATTGCAGCTAGGCCCGAACTGATGACGGTGCCTCTACCAGGCCTTAATACGTGATAACCACAACTCTTCGAAGCAAACCAACGGAAGTTGTATTTACATCCACACGAAACTATCTATAACTTGCGTCTATTAGCGAGTCTACGCACGGGGCGACATTGGCTACCTAGATAAGCTACATTTGTGACGATAGATTATACATCATACGTTATGTGGCCTGTTCTTGAAGCTGGTACATCGAGGACACTGGAAAAGTAACTATGTGTGTTTTGATGGCTCGGAGAACCGGGGCCCGAGTAGCCGGCGACATTCGAAAAACATATTCCATCCTATTCTACCCCTTCAACAAGGACAGATAACTGGGCTCAAGGTTGTTTAGATGTCCTATTATGCTCCTCTATGACCAACAAATCTTGCAGCTGATACATGATCTAGATCTCTTAGTATGACTCAAAGGACAAACCCGCAGGTATGTTTAACACCTTTGTTGGCACTCCCCGCTTGAGTGGTTGTTACGACCACTTCAAAAAATCCGAAATAAATCTGGTGAGTGCTCTTTAATATATATAGAGTCTCCACGCTGTCTATTTGTCGGAATTTGACGGTGGGGTGAATCAAGGAAATGAGGAAGGTCGCCCGAGACCGCCGGACTGCACAAATCCCCTACTTTCTGGGGTACAACTCACGCAGGACATTCCAAGAGCCTATTTTGACTTATGCTATATGTGTAGACATGGTTATGTTGTAGTTATAGACTTCATTGATTGTATATACTATGGCATGAATAGGTTCTAGAAGAATGCAGAAGGTCAAACACCCAATGGAGGAGAAAGGGTAGTAGGTAGTGGAGAACAGAGATAATCATCAGCGTGAGCGAGGCTGCATTATGCGTAGAGAAACCGCTCAGCGTGTGAACAGTAGTTTGGACTGAAAGAACGAATCTACCGGGAGGGAGGTCGAAGTCCAGACACCTAAAAGTTGAACCTTGCTTGGCTTGTTGTAATCTAGTAATGAGCCGTTGTGCCACGAGCGGCCAAACCTGAGGAGATTTGAGGGACAAGATGACGATGTAAGTTGAGCCGATTGAGCTGTACGCGGGGTATGAGGAAGATTGAAGGCGTTGTGACTGCGTGGTGCTTCGAACCAGAGAGTGGGTAACATCCCGACGCCGTTTCCGGATAGAACAGTAATCGTAACGCTGCAAATTGTCGGTGTTGTCCCGTCGAGCGGGGATAGGGAGCAATGCATTGACGCATCCCTGTGGTGTGCGTATATCATAAGCTTGAATGAGCGGAACTATGTTTTTGAGGTACGCACTGGGACCTTTATGAGCCCATAGACTTCCTGATAGCACCTGATGTCCTTATTCTATCAATCTGTAGGTCCCGCCACTTATTTTCTAGGAATCTCGAAGGAAGCATCACTGATCAGTCGGGCTGGTGGCACGGATCCTCGATGTCAGTGAATAGATGGGGTCCTTGGTGAGACACGAAGAGGGCGAAAAGTTCCACACATCCAGATAAGCATCTATAGGGTGTACAAGGATTTTTCGGAGATGCCGACACATCCTTGATGATGGTTGGAGGCATCGACGGTGGTGTGAAGGTGCAACGGGCGGGGTCTTGCGATGGAAGCAAACACAGTGGTTTGCGTCGTCGAGAGCAAGGAGTAACATAAGATGATTTATTTATCATATGAGCATCGTAGGGTATAGTCTCGAAAAGGAGCGACCGGTTTATGCTGGGGGTGGGCATCGACCGCGACGACGGTGGTGGTGAGCGACAACCGATACGTGACATCATCGCATTGATCGGACCGTTCGAAGGGCCTCTTAGGCCAGTTTTACACGTACAAATAACCCCCCCAAATAGGCCTTCGACACCTGTCACAAGTGGTGCCTAAGGTGGATACTTCCTCGGGTTAAGCTTGGTCAGGGAACGGATCTAGCACGTATTAGTATATCATTCTTTTGATTCTTCACGGTCACTTTAGTTCACAACCTTTATGATTTATTTCTTTTTCTTTCGATTATGGTCTACCTCGTAGCCCAGGAGGGCGTATGTAACGCGCGCCTCGATTACCTTCACCCGAAAAGCTCAGTATACGCATGTTTGTCTATAGCCTTAGAGTACAGAGTATATAAGACGAGTAGTTAGAACGATTTACCTTTAGCACTTCTGAAATTACAGTACTTATCCCTGTGATTCGGAGGTTCGACTCGTGTGCACGTCACACGTACCCCTCCAACGACGATGTATCGTCTTCCCGTTTTTGGAGGTGTCTGCTCTTTCTTTCTTCCCTCCATGGTGTCGACCTCCTTCTCCAAAACGTTGACAACACGTTTGAAATCGTCAGACGTCCATCGCCGAGGTGAGAGGTCAAGGACGCTACGGGGTACGTGACGCACGGCCTTGTCGTTCAGCCAAACGTAGAAAATGAGAGCGAGCAGAATGCCATAAAGAATCATGGCAGTTATTGGGTGAGAAGGACCTATCCGAAGAATGCATTGAGGCCTCGAAGAACGTGAAATTAAACAGGAACTCACGCTCAGTGCTAGTTCTCAGGCCTCAGGCCTCAGGGGTCGCCGGCCCGAATAACTCAACCGTATGCTTCATGCTCAACGATACGGTGGAGCAAGCTTTGTGGCACAAAAGATTGCCCCGGCGACGAAACTACGAGTAGAAAAGTGGCCCGAATTTTGATATATATATTGGTTTTGGTTAATAACATTCTTCCCTCTTCCTTATTTTGCCTCTGCAAGACTCAAGATTCCGACTCCGCCTGGACGTAAAGACTCAGGATACCAACTCCATCTGGACGTAAACTACCCTGTTCATGATATTGCTTTGCGCACCTCGCGACACCCTCCATGGTATCAACGACTCCGACGTAACCTAATCCACCCTTTTCGACTGGTAGGCGGGCCCGTGAGTCGTCTACCAGGGGGTGAATCGTGGACAGCCCGATCGTGGAGGGCTGAAGAGGAACGAGGAGCGCAGGCAAAGGAGGGATGAAGCTCCCGATGCGGCGAATTAGTGTCGAGGGAGAAGAGCGCATCTTGAATCTCGTGACATAGTAGGTCTCGTTGATATTAGCAATGGCAGAGATGATCGTTGGAGAGACGGGCTTAATGCCGTACTTGGCTTTGCCCTTTGAGAAATGATCGACGAAGTACGCGAGAGCGAGATGGCAGTCTGGCCAAGTGATGGGTGGTCCGGGGTCGGTTATCGTGAAGGCCTGTCCACCAACGTCTGGACCTGGACCTGAGGGATCGATGAGGCACTTCTCGTATAGCAGATGCGCGAGAGCGCAGTTTTCTACGTTGCACTGGTTGAGGAACGAATGGTCGGAAAGCGAAACGTTATTCTCCCCGCTCTCAAAGAAGAAATCGAAGGAGTCGGCGCCTGGACCGTATATTGCGTTCACTGGTCGAAGGGCACCGGTGCGGAGAAGTTTGGAGCCTGAGGATCCTGTGGGTGATTTGTGGGCACTTCGGACGAGTCGTTCTGCTGCGAGCTTGGTGTAGGAGTAGAGCGTGGCAAAGTCCTCCAGATTCTTGGGTAACGCGCCCCTCTCGCTCTCGTTCTCGCCTCCAGCTTCCTGATCGCCGAGCACCTGAACGAGTCGCGAACGTCCATGCTCAACGCCGAATAAGTTGGTAAACCATGGCCATTGCCAGGGCCACATTATTTGGCTTCCAGGCATCCAATGAGCGACGGATCCGGAGGAGGTGGCAACCAGTGCTGTAGCGCCGATCTTCCTAGCAGCATCGATGATGTTCTGTGTGCCCAACACGTTGACCTTTTCAGACATTTTCAAAAAGATCCTGTGTCGCTCGTGGAAGCGAATGATGGCTGCAGTGTGAATGACAGTGACCTCTGGGACGGCATCCTGAGACCCAGTCTCAGGCCATGGGGCCTCAAAAGCAGCCTCGACGCTGTTTTTGTCGCTGATGTCAACTTTGACGAACTGGACCTCCTTTGCCTTCCCCACCGTAAGGTCTTTCCGAATTGGAGGTCGTACATCGAGGATACGAATCTTCTTTGAGTCTTCTCCACGTTGGAGGAGCTGTATGACAATCCATCCACCTAGAAATCCAGACTGCGGAGTGCCATCAGCCACCACATCAGAGGCGAAGTAAGTTATCCATCCGTACCCCTCCAACGACGATGTATCGTCTTCCCGTTTTCGGAGGCGTCTGAACTTTCTTCCTTTCCTCCATGGTATCGACCTCCTTCTCCAAATCCTTCACAACGCGTCTGAAATCATCAGAGGTCCATCGCCGAGGTGAGAGAGCAAGAACGCTACGGGGTACGTGACGCACGGCCTTGTCGTTTAGCCAGACGTATAGGACTAGAGCGACCAGAATGCCATAGAAAATCATGGCGGTTGTTGGGTGAGAAAGACCTCTGAGTCTCTGAAGAATGCATCGAGGCCCTGAGGAACGTGAATTTCAACTGAAAGTTTCTGAAACTCACGCTCAGCGCTATTCTCAGGGTCGTCAGCCCTGCTACCCGAAATTCCCGCAAGTTGATCATTGTGGATCACCTGATCAACTTAACCGGATGCTTCATGCTCGACGATTCTCATCCGTTGACGTTGGAACTCGATAGCCTCAGATCCGCGGTTGCTCGATTTCAGGTGCTCTATACCTCCGTATTACCAACTCCCACTTATTACTGACAGCTCTCGCTAAGGATGAAGCTCACAGTGCATCGGTGAAATTACAGCGGTTTTCCTTCGACACGTCCAACTCCCAAGATCGAATTGCCCATCTAGAGCGGGAGAATGAGGCACTAAGGAACGAGCTCTCTATTCTGAGAGCGAACCCACATCCAGATACACTACCAGAATCGCATCCGGCTGTCCAACAGTCGCAGGAGCTCACTCTAGCCCTTCGAAAGCTTTCCGACAAATTGTCCTTAACCGAGGAGGCTCTCCAAACGCGGACGGTGGAACTCTCCAATGCATCCAGTGAAGTGGCGAGATGCAGGACTGCTACAGAGACGGCGTACGCTTTGGCTGCGCAGATTAGGGGACGTGAAGAGGAGGGAAAGGTTCGGGAAAGGGAGTTAGAGAGAAATGTCATGGAAGCAAAGGAGGAGACCAGGATGTCGGACTTGGTAGTGAAGGAATACGCAGACCTTGTACGGTCCTTGGAGGGAAGGGGCTCTGTTTCGTCCAACTCGACGGGCTCGCTGGTCAACAGCCTCTCTGAGGGCAAGTTGGGTCTCCAGAAGCTCTTTAACGACTTCTCCTCCGAGACAGAGAAGCTACAAGCCGAAGTAGCGCGACTGCAGGGAGCCTTGGCCGAATCGCAGGGGCGATTTGAAGCGGAGCGGAAGGGGGCTGAAGCAGACCGTGTTTTGCTTGCGCAAATCCAGCATCAATTAGAGAAGCTCAGATTGGATGATAGGACCGCCGCGAAAATGGTCTCGCGATACATGTGGGTTCCTCATCACGCTGTTCCTTCCCGTTACCTTACATTCATGTAGGAAGTTCTCACAAACGTCTACGGATACCCTTCAGGTTTCTTTGAACACCCTCAAAACGCGACATTCTGCTACTATCGATACCCTTACGTGTCAAATCACCGAATTGTCACGTCAGCTTCGAGACTCAGAGGCTACTTCGGACAAACTACGGACAACCCTCGATGAGCTCGGGAAGGACATCATGCGTGAATCATTCGGAAGACGCCGAGAGATTGCGTTACGCTTGAGGCTGCTTACGAGGGAACAGATTCTCAACGACGGGCTAGAGAAGCTAGTGAGACGTGCTAGTGAAGCTTCCGAGCGACACCAGCTCGAGGATTTGACCAAGATTCTCGACGCGTCGAAAGCGCTGTTGGCCAGCCTCAATGGTTCAGAGGAGGTGACAAGTGAGATGAGCTCACTCGCCCGATTGCTGGCGGCGGAATGCACGGTCCGCGGTCTCGTAGAAGAGCTGAGAACGGAGAAGGAGAAAAGGTTGTATCTGGAAACAGGTCGAAACGATCTCATCCAAACGAACGGATTTGCGAATGGAGATCCTCAACATGTCGCAGTGCGGGAGAAGACTTTACGTTCGCCACCACATATGTCAAGGCCCCATACCCATACTTCGTCTGCGAATTCTCCAGTATCACCCCCGGCTATCTTACCCTCCGTAGAGGAAGCACCCCCATCATCTCCTCCTGAAAGTCTTCCCGATGTGTCAACTTCTGGACGCCCATTACCGTCTTTCACACGGGAGGCGGATGCAGTTGTTCCGTCATCCTTGCCCTCTCCGCAGGACGCAGAAGCCGCTCTTGCCCCCATCACATCTCCCACAGACGATATCACCAATCGCGATCCTGCATCTGCATCTGCCTTTTCCCCTTCCATCGTCATCGGTTCTGTTCTATTCGAGGAAACGCTTCCTGACCAACTCGAGACGCCGGATCTTCCCGTCGTAGCGTTTCCATCTGCAACAAGGTCGCCGTCTCCCACTTCCCCAAAGCTCCCCGCGCCACAGACAGTCAATGGTGATGACCCATCGGCAGCCGCCGTAGATGCGAATCCAGAACCAGAATCAGAACCAGAAACCACTCCTCACCCACTCCTCGCCGAACTCGCTTTGGTAGGGAAGAGATACGATGACCTATCACGCGCGTTCAGGGACTGTCACCTTACCTTGCAGGAGCTGAAAAAGCAAAAGTCCGGTTCGAGCATATTCCGCACTGCTGTCGATCGATTGGATGATTACACAGAAGACGCGAGGGTGGAGCTCGAGATACGAGTTGCAGACGAAGCGTTGATGGCCCAGGGATACGAGACGATGCTTCTCGTTCCCGGTGCGACGCTCTCGCACTCACGAAGCCTTTCGCAGGAGTCTGTGGTTGCTACTCCTACGTTGGGCGATCTTGAGTCTCGGATGCGTGCGTTTACGTCTGGGTCTGATCCCGCGGTTCAGAAGGCTCGGATGAATTTGGAACAGAAGCTTGCTGATGTTCAGCATGATATTGCTAAACTCAAGTTGGCGATTCATGAACGACAAGAACAGCAGCCACAACCTGCTGAAGATGCCACTGAAATAGAACTGTCCCCTTCTTCGGTTAGTCCAAGCTCGGGCTGGGCATCTTGGCTGTCATCACCGAATTCCCGCCCGTCGAGTCCTAGTCCAGCGCCCACGTTTGGGAATGTCATGACGACTCCTAGGTTGAGACATGCTTCTTCTATCACTCGGTTGAAGCAGCAGCAGCACTTGTCACCTTCACCTTCACCGAGAGAGGACGATACGTTCGCCAATTTAGGTTTGAAGATTGCCATGCCGAGCATCAATACCAGTAACAGTTACCGTTCGGCATCGTTCTCACATAGCAATTCTGCTTCTCCGATACAGAGGTCTCGTACTGTGTCGATGTTGGGGTTGGGAGGCGCACCTGGGAGAGGTTCGGGTGCTTCGCCGAGACTTTTGAGCGGCACTGGTCCGGGAAGTCCAGTGCGTGTTCCGAGTTCGATTAGGAGGAGTCCGAGTAGTTCATTGGTTGTAGAGAATGGGGCGGAAGAAGAGGAGATAGAGTGATATGTTCTGATATTTGACTATAGTTTAAGTTATGCTTTCATTATGTTAGGGTACTTCGTAAATATCGTGCGGAGGGAGGCGCGGGCGGCACGGAGAATCTGGTTGGTTTCGTCATGATCGTCGTCGTCGTCGTACGGTCTAGACTCTCGACTCCGGTTTCATACCGCCCGCCGGTCCATCCTAATTCCAACCTTATATTCCAGTGCTTTGGCATTCATAATCACAGTACTCTTCCATTCCGTCCACCATCATCATGGTCCTAGGTCCGACCGCTCGAAAGGTCCTCCCATACCTCAACTTCGCCATCGCCACCGCCGCTCTCGGTTTCCAAACGACTGTTTTATACCCGTGGCATCACGAATTAGACGCTGCTTTTCATCGGCTCAAGCAGGAACAGACCGAGATGCTGAGGGAATTCCATGAGATAAAGCTGAGACGGCTGGAGGAGTTGGAACAGAGACTAAACCAGGTGCGACTGACCTCTGTTTCTTTGTCTTAAGCTCAATGTTCTAATAGGTGTGATATGTTCCTTTCAATTATCTGATTATTTTGCTGTCGCTTCCAGGTCAAGACGTAGTTTTTGGGGTGCTGAGGAGTAGATGTCTACCGAACGACGCCCGCTTTGAGTTGAAACGTGAGTTCGAAATTTGGTTCTGAATGTACGATTGGAATTCATCGATCATTTGGTGGACGTAGGAATACCCATAGAATGAGTATCGGCTCCTCCCCTTTAGACTTGCATTATCCTACTATGTATACGCCAGCGAGCGGCTGGTAGTACTCGACCATTCATGCTATACATAGAACCATTCCGACAATAATCGTTGCACTCATCACTGTGAACACCTGCCAAACCGCTTCCCCACGCTGCATTAGTGTCCTTTCTGTGGTCGCCTATGCCGATGGTCACGACGTCGGCCGCGGTATTGGTGAAAGTGGTCAGAGGCTTTCCAAGCACATGCGTATTGACCGTCCACCCCCGCAGCGTAGCTCTTATATTCAGCTATTGTGTAGGCCTGCCCGAAGTAGTCGAGGCGAGGAACAAGGAGATCGTGTGGACGTGCACGATTCGCAGGGGTGAAAAGGGATCTGAGCCTCCAAGCGGACGTGCTTTTATACATTCTCGTTTCTACGGATCTTGAGGGCAAGAAAGGTTCGACTTCGCGTTCATAATGTGGAGGTAGGGCCTTGACTTGGGGTTTCTTGGGTAATACGAGCTCAGGATGAAGCAACTCCTGGGGATCAGGGCTGCTAAACTCGGGGTGTCTTCGAATCAACCTTGATTGGTTGCTCTGGAATTTGCACTTAGCATTGTACACACATGGTATCCTAGACATTAATCCAAAGTTGGCTTCACAATAACCTTGAGAGCCTCTCGACTATTCAGTTTATCCAGGGCTTTCTGGTAATCCTTGATGGCGAACCGATCCGTCACCTAGGGGGAAATGGGAGATCGCGCTGTAAGGAACGGTACGTCTACAAGGCTGAACGACAACTTACCATACCCTTCACCTTCACCTTACCGCTATCCAGGTAGTGTACAGCTCGGGGGAAACAGTGTGTCTGAGCGAAGGAGCCAATGATCTATCGAGGACGTTGTCAGATCTCAACTCGTTGAAAAACAACATCTTCTTACCTTGATCTCGTCGCCAAAGATTTTGCTCGGAGCCCTATACGATCTCAACTATCTACAAAGACTCAAAGGGAAGTACTGGCCGGACGTACCAGTGAACCAATGCACTGTTCGCGTAGACACCATATACCATCAACGTTCCACCTCGCCTGACATAGTTGATAGCATCGTTGGCAACTTTCTCGGACCCTGTGGCTTCGACCTGCACATCGTGGGCTCGTGGCGAGAGAAGGAAGACAAAAGGGTTATACGCACAACAGCGTCGAACCCGTAAGGATACTCTTCTTTCAACCTCTTCCATGCTGGTTCAGGGTCGTTCCTATCAATCTCAATATACTCATCTCCCGCACCGAGTTCTTGTGCGATACGCGTCTTGATTCCTTTGTTGGCGGCGATGACGACCCTTGCTGCACCGTTGAGTTTGAGTAGCTGTGCGAGGATGAGCCCTGGTGATTAAAGGGATTATGATCATGGGCGTCATTCCCGAGGAAAGAGAGTACATGTACTCACCAGTCGGTCCAGCTCCCAAAATTAGGACTTCCTTCCCGACCCCAAGGTTCAGTTTATCAGCACCATGGACTGCGCAGGCTGCTGGCTCAACGAGGGTTGCTTCTTCGTCCGTGAGATTGTGAATCTTGTACACCTTCTTGCTTTGACTGTAAACGAGATATTCCTCCTATCAGCATCAAACTTGGTCTCGGATGAGATGAACAAGAACAGACACCGCAACATGTCCCGCAAAACCTCCCGCTACCGTACAACCCAAGCTTTCAAAGTTCTCGCACAGCAGTGATTGGCCACGACGGCAGTAGAAACAAACATCGCACTATTGTTCAGCAGGGAGAAAGGTTCAAGCTCGATAACTACATTTTTGAACGATTCACAAAGTCCACTCACCGTAATTCCAGGATCAGCAACAACACGATCGCCTATATCAAATCCTTGCACATTCTTTCCGACCTTTGCTATCGATCCCACTAGCTCATGCCCTGGTATAAGAGGAAATCTAGTAATGAATTCGCCTTCGCTGATATGGTGATCCGTTCCACAGATTCCACAGGCAGCGACCTTGATCAGAATTTGGTCGTCGTTGATTTGGGGGATCTCGGTCTGAATGATCTCAAAATTTCTAACCTGGAGTGAGAACAATCAATGATCAAAATCACGTTTAAAGACCCCGTGCACGAAACGCGAAGATAAAATGGGAGATTAAAACGAACTCACACCGTGGTAGTAAACAGCTTCCATCTCTAGTCTCAAGTCCTTGAATATTGTCAGAGATGGAGGTCAGGAAGAACAAACTGCAATCTGCTTGTTTTTCGGCCGTATCAACCGGCCACGGCTCCAACGATGTGAAATCGGGCCTTTGGTATCGATGACAATGGACATAACGGACAGGACTTGGAGATGGGGGAATCGGATGGGAATCAGCGTTCCGGAAGGGAGTTAACGTCCCGGAAGCCGGAATCTAAACCCATCTACCTATAGATTGAACCTCTACAGAAGCAACAAATGGAGTGGAATGGTGAATACACTGTACGCCGAATAGATAAATAATTAGCGATACATGGCTAGATGAGGAGAGAACCGTAATCGGAGACGAAGGTCCGATGAGCGTAAGTCAGGTCGTGACGTGGTTAAGGTACTATTGAGGTTTAGACCCTCTAAGGAGGCCCATACCCGTACCAAAACCTTTGCTAGGCTCGAAGGGCGGTGCACGGCTGGACAAAGTTGAAGTCCCTGGTGATGCTTTAACGGCATTCATATGACCATGGCTCGGTGAACCACTCGAGCCCTCCGAGCTCGAGTCTGCTGCAGCAGGGACGGAATTAGGCCCGCCCATGGAGCCACCACGCGCAGGCTGGCGGTTGGGATTGGTGAGTATGGTTGTGGGGACAGCAGTTGTGTGACGATCATGATGTCCGTGACTGTGTCGTCCACCAAGATGATGAGGGCCGTGAGGTCCATGCGAGTGGGGGCCGACAGGATGGCTATGATGAGAGACGTGATTTGTGGAAATGGACGAGGATCGTTGGTTTCGCGATGCTGCCACCGGGCTGTTCGAATGCGTGTTCTGATGGGAGTAGTTCTGAGCATGGTGAGGAAGAGAATGGTTGTGAACATGAACCTGGTATCCACAACGTTAGTCAATACTCGGGCGTAGCAACAGAAGACTTACCTTCGTGTTCGTAGACGGTATTGAAGAAGATTTCTGAGGAGCTCTTGGAGTGGCTATGGGTCCTGCTAAGGGTCGACTGATGACCGCGCTCGGAGGTTCGAGGATGTTGTACGGACGGGATTGTTGTCCTATGGGGCCTAATCCTAGTCCCATCGGCCCAAGGGGGCGAGCGGCCGCCTGAGCCAATGCGTAGGCCATACTCTCCTCCATCTCCATTTCCTGCAGCTCCTGCTCAGCCATATCGAGCTTCTCCTGAAGTTCCTTCAAAACACCATTTTCAGCCTTCTCCTGTTTTGTCTCCAGCTTTTCCTGTGCTTTGTTCAACGTGTTAAGCTCGCTCTTGTACCCATCTATCCTCTTCCGAACCACTTCCTCCTCGTGCTCACGCTCCGCGCGCATCTTGTCAGCTTGCGCCAATATCCGTTGATATTCCTTTTCCTTCTGATCCCTTTCTGCCTCCAACTCAGGATTGGCCTCCTCCACCTGTTGTATTTCTGCTTTGGTCTCTGTGACGGAACTATTCGCCCGTTTCACTGCTTCCTGCAAGGCCAGCACCTTCTGCTTCGCCCGAAGTTCACCCGCGTTGTGACGTTCAGATGCACGGCGAAGAACCTCGATTTCAGAACGAAGTGCGGCATCTGCCTTCTGCGAATCACGTTTTGCAGACTTCAGTGATGCAGTCAATGTGGCAGTTTCGGAATTGAGAAGGGAGAGTGTCTGTTGTAATTGGGATATCCTATCCTCGAGCGTGAGAGGTGCAAAAGAGAAAGAAGTTCCGGATGGCTGTGAATGTTGCGACTGGCTGGACGATGCCTGCGATGAAGCCGATGCGTTGGGTGGAGGTGTGCTCGGTCTAGTGGGCGCGCTCTCATCCATGGGGCCGGTGGGTGTTGTCGCGGCCTCCGCTTCAGCTGCCGTACCGTTACTAGGGCTGCTGTCCCCTCCTATCCAAAAGCTGTGAGGGCCAGTCGCGCAATTCTTCTGAATGGTCGTACCTTGGGTCACTACCTGGCTTCTCATCGTCTGTCCTTGTACCAGCTCAAGGTCCACATCGTATTGTTTCCCCGGCATGAGGCCATAGACAATTATAACGGCTTCGTCTGCCTTGTCGTCTATCCTTATAAGTACCCTCCGCCAGGATCCATGATCGACTTCAACCGATAGTCCTCCAGCGAGTGCACGCGACACAACAGACGGTGGTGAGGACGGCTTCTTTGCTTCTGACTCCGAGTTGCTCGTACTATTATCCTCTTCATCGCCATCCACTTCGTCTTCGCCTCGGTGTTGGATGTCTTCCAGTAATGCAGCTATATCGGGTTCGCCTGCAAGCGGTCCTGATGAAGCCGAGAGTATAAAGGTAACTGAAACAGAAGTAATTTCGCGGACAGAGAGCGTTAGAGGCGGTATCCACGGCCGAATCGATGTCCAACTCTGTGTATCCATGAAATTTTTTCGAGGAATGTGGTCGCCGTGGTGGAGGTTCGAGAGAAGGTGCGCGGTCACAATGTGACATTGTGACGTCTTCATGCTTTCCTGAAGCCATCGAGGTCGAGTAAGTCAGATCAGCGTCGCAACCGCTCGATGAGTCATGTACTAACTGTTTACCTAGTCGAAAGCCACATGAAATGACTCTTTTTTATCGTATCGCTCGAGATGACCTGGTCTGTGACTTCTGGACAACTCAACTCGACGGAGATGCTAGCAGTCGACGAACCTATATTTTTTTGGCGGCACCCCCCCCACGAATTTCCAAAGTGACTGCCCAGGACGATTGCTCTCGTATCTATGGGTTGAAGGTATGGAAACTGGTGCTGGACCTCTGTCCTGGTTCAGGTCAAAGAAGGCCCGGCTCCTTGGTATGGTTTCGCGAGTGTAAACGATTTGTTACCCAAATCGCAACATGATCTCACGAATGATGATGATGATGATGATGCCTGAAGGCCTGACTGTCTGGGTCTCTGGCTGTCTCTGGTTCTCTATTACGGACATCTCGAAATTTTGATCATCATAAACCCTCATCCTCTACCGACTTCTTTACCAGTCGTTGAAGCTCTCACGAATACTGCGGTGCTATTTTCGATCGAGGACGGGCCTGATTATTCTCCCTGTTTTGTGCTCATTTTCATGCCAAGGACAACGTTTCAGGATGCGCAGTCGAGGGTAAACCGACAGTCCTTCACGAGACTCCTGTTCAATGATGGGGATCTCCGAAGAGGTTTCCCAGCGATGAGAGTTGTTTGCCACCTTCGTCCACAACTCGTCCTTGATCAACGGTTTCAAAAACCTTAATCCAACTCTCCAGTGTTCTGGTTATAAAAACTCTCCAATCCCCTGGTGCTGCGCTTTCATTCGGCAGGCCGGCATCTTTCACCGCACTCTCATGTGTTCGTTGTCTTTTATGTTCCTCGAACACTGAATTCGCCACTTACACCATTGCTCACAGCCTGTAGCTCCCCTGGTCTTGGCAGTCTTACACACTCTCTCAGAGGCGGAAGGATTTCCCTGAGGTATGGACGTTCCCTATTTCGTGTTTTCGACTCACAGCTCATCTTTTGTCGCGTATAAAAGCAGTGGTCGTACGACCACTGAAGGACATCAAACGACCAAATCGTACAGATTCAATCAGCATGCAATTCAAGAAGAACTTCGCTCTCTTCGTCGTAGCAGCAGTTGTCACTGCTGTCACCGCTATCCCGGTAAATCATACGTTGCTACGCCTTCTTTCCTTCTAATGATACAATGATAGATCAACCCCGTCGCCGGGTCCAACGAGATCAACGTCGCGTCTGACGAGGTTCGCGGACGCTCCGAATTCGCTGAGGTGATCTCTCCCTTTCTTTTTGAGGTCGTTATGGCTCACAAAATCGCGCTGATATCGTCTTCAGGTCAGCAAACGCCGCCATGGCGATAGCCACTCTCGAGAGCGCGGCCGTAGCCGTGACCGTGTCATCCTCGCCGCTCGCAAGCATGGTGACAGCGGCGAACGTGGACGTGGACGTAGTCACGACGGACTTGCACGTCGCAGACATGGCTCGCGCTCTAGGACTCGGAGTCGGTCAAGGAGCGATAATCTGACCGCTCGTCGACACGGCAGCCACTCTAGGAGCCGTTCTAGGAGTGGCGGGCTGACTGCTCGTCGACACGGTAGTCACTCTAGGAGCCGCTCTCGTAGTGGGGGTAATCTGGTAGCCCGTCGACACGGCAGTCACTCCAGGAGTCGCTCTAGGAGTGGTGGGTTGACCGCTCGGCGCCACGGTAGTCATAGCCGAAGCAGGAGCCGCTCCCGAAGCGGGGGAAATCTAGTAGCCCGCCGACACGGTAGCCACTCTAGGAGCCGCTCTAGGAGTGGTGGGTTGGCTGCTCGCCGCCATGGGAGTCGCAGCCGCAGCCGTTCCCGAAGTGGGAGGACTCTGGTTGCTCGTCGACACGGCAGTCACTCCAGAAGCCGCTCCAGGAGCGGCGGGTTAACTGCTCGTCGCCACGGTAGTCATAGCCGTTCTCGTTCCAGGAGTGGCAGGGGCAGAAATCTGGTTGCTCGTCGACACGGTAGCCACTCCAGGAGCCGCTCTAGGAGTGGTTGGTTGCTCGTCGACACGGAGCACTCAGGAGCCGCTCTGAGTGGGGGTAACTGCTCGTCGACACGGCAGTCACTCTAGGAGCCGCTCTAGGAGTGGCGGGCTGACTGCTCGTCGCCACGGTAGCCATAGCCGCAGCAGGAGCCGCTCTCGGAGTGGGAACAATTTGGCGGCCCGTCGACATGGCAGTCACTCTAGGAGCCGCTCCAGAAGTGGCGGGCTGACCGCTCGGCGTCACGGAAGTCGTAGTCGTTCCAGAAGTCGCTCCCGGGATGGCAGAGGCAATGGCTTGGTTCGTCGAAGCCGCGGATTGGACTCCTTGGAGTGATTATTTGGACGGTGAGAAGTCCCGATTATCTCTTGCTGGTTTGGTGTTCTGATTCCAGACATAATAGGCAGTAAGTGAACGGAAATCTCTCGGCTTGGAACTCACTAAGAAGTACTCGCAACTTGGATGAAAGAATGGATGGATTCTACGCTGAAAATGGAAATAATTACAAAAAACTGTACTATGGACTCCGTATGGCTGTACTTTGTACTATTATCTGAAATGAATCTTGATCGTTGTTGCCATATGATAATTGTGGGTGGCACTCAGAAATTTGAGACTGACCAATTGCTTCCCGCCCACGCTACTTCTCAGTATATTATTTCAGCGGAGTGGAAGGCAGGAGACTGGAGGAGGCTTCGTCAGTGGTTGGACAACTTGGTCAGACCCAAATTGTGGATGGCGTGGGAAATGCACCGAGTCTTGTCTGCGGTCGCACGCTTGGGTTCAGTGCTGGTAGCCTTCCAGAGTATGGAATCCAGTATTGTGACTCTCCGCTGGGAAGACTGTTCGAGATGTCCTTCTGGTGTCTTTTTCCTTCAATGCTGCAGGCGTTTGGTCTGTCTCTCTTCGACTAGAGTTTGCCAGTGTTAGTATTCGCAATGCACTGCACCATTCCGAAGATACGAGGCCCCAAAAAACCCCTATAAAAGCCTCAATACCAAGGTGGACAAGAATTATCCTCTCTCTCTCGATCTCTCGAACATCAAAGGTCTGTTGTACACAAACTGCCATGATCCATCCGTGGCCATCCTGAACCGAACTTTCCCCTCTCGATAGACCGGTCATCCGACAAGTTTAATCTCCCTCAAACACACAATCTCATCATGTCTCAGTCAAAGGCACGCGTCTTTGTGCTGTTCTAACCTCTGGCTAATTTCCTTCCACATGCCTCAGTTTCTCGTTGACATCAATGGCAACGCCATCACCACTGACCAATGGTACAAGATCATGCTCTCCGATGGCACCGAGCTTGGTATCGGCGCCACAGTCGAAGGTCGGACAGTGAGCGCTCCCGTTCCCTCCGGGCAAGGTATGGTAGTCCGCTACCGCCTCAAAGAGAACAACGACACTGCACTCTACCGTTGGGTCGAAGGCGACACTGGTTTCATTCGAGGACTCAGCGCCGACCTCGATGGAACACAAAACCACAAGAACCTCAGCTTTTCGGGGCCCGCGCTGAGCCCGAGGGTCTTTGCCTGGTTCAATGATACAGCGGGGGCATCATACGGTATCAAAGCATACCAGCTCCCTGGCAATAGGATTGCATTGTACGGCCTTGACAAAGCAGGAAACGCTCTCGGACTGAGGGTCTATCGCGAGCCCGCCGGAGGATTGTCGGTTCGGGCAATGGAGGGTGACTGGCCATTGAGCTTGGATGTAGCGTTTGTTCGCATGGATAAGACCTTCGCAGTGAATGGCAACTCGTTTTTCTGAATGAATATTCAAGTTCTAGTCGACCTTTTTTTCGACACTTTCCCTAGAATTTCACGTACAAAACCTCATGTATATCGTTCGTTTACACTTACTCGCTATTCCGTATTTTGTTCTTTCTTCCATTCGGTTGACCTGTCCCAATACAGATGTGTTTACCATATTACACAGAATGAGCTCTCAAAACGGGTCGTATGATTGAATCGTTTGGCTATATCTGTGTTTGGGTCCTGTACACCCTCAAGAAATACTCCAAGAATCAATCCTTCAACACCAGGTCAGCCATGCTCGCTGCAACGGTATCGCCGCTTCCCGGAGCTCTATGAACCACCAACGTGAACCCATTCACAAGATTAGGCATCCTGTACATAGGAATTCCTCTCTGTCCCGGACGATGGAAAGGGTTCAACTCGATTGGATGAGCTTCATCGATATCGGTAGCAGTGTTGATCCCAGTCCCTGCAATCAAGCCGGGAATCATCGCTCGCTGCGTCTCAGCCGACTGCTCTGCATATTCCGTCGTCGCAAACGGGATGCCCAGAACGATTGAAGCTCGTATGACCGGGAACCATTCACGATAGGAGCCGAGCCCGGCATTGCATGCTACCAAAGCGTCAACTTGCGCTTTTTGCAGGTCAACTTCAGCGTGGGACCAGCCGGCGACTGGACGGAGTTCAACCGAGATTGTGCCGGAGCCACACTCGGAGGGAGCTTCGTATTGAAAGACGGGTTCTGGGCTGCGGGAGAGTGCCTTAGCCGCGAGGGAGCCAGGATGCTTTTTGGCTTCATCCAAGAGTTTCTGGGCACCGGGGCCAAACACAACGAGTTCAATATCGTGATAGGGAAGAAGTAAAGCGAGTTCTGAGAAGCTAGGGATGATAGTAAGCGCAAAGAATACCTTCTTAGCAAAAGGGACTTACAGCGGTAGATAGTTCAGCTCAACCTCGACACCCAGAAGATGTATATTCAGAGGAATACGCTTTTTCGGGCTTCCCGAGTTTGGTGATGTGACTTTGAGACAATGAACGAGCATCTGATACACGCTCAGAGGGAAATCCATCAATAGAGCTGCAGGCGATCCTTTGGAAAGCTTCCTCCACTTGTACCAAGAGTCCCAATCCAAGACTCCGCCCTCGAACTTTGTGACCAAGACTGGACGTTGCTCCGGAGCAGCAGAGAAGTCACGAAGGGGAATGAGGCTGCGATTGGATAATCTCCATCCCTCTAGGTCCGTAAGGTGTTTCTTCTTCAGCAAATCCTTGCCATCGAGATGGTCGAAGCTCTTGAGCATGGTCCGCATTAGCTGGGCGTATGGTACAGAAGCTGACATGCCACCGAGGTCCCCTGCCGATTGGTGAGGAACAGGTCCCCCTCGATGGCTCCAATAGCCGTGATCTGACGCTCCGAGAACCTTGAAACGACCGCGTGCTATATCGAAGCTGAAAGATCCATCGGTCTCAACTCGACCCCAGGGAAAAGATTTGACGACAGCTTGAGTCTCTGGAAGTCGTTGCATGTGCCTCTAAGTTGACGTTAGTGGTAGAAAGGATAAATCGACGCTTGTATACCTTGTTGTCTGCACAGAGAGCTTTGTGAGTGGGGGCATTAGGAATCATACTTGTTTTCCAGTCGCGTTTGGCACACTGTTAGAAAAAAATGTATACTCGTGAAGGTGCCGACATTAAACTTGGAAAAAGATAGGCGTACCTCAGCACTGCAATACAAAACAGATCTACAAGCAGCACATCTCAACACCTTTTTGGGAGGTTCGATATTTTCTTTGCAACCAGCACAAGCTTCTTTCACTCCAAAATCGAACTTCGCCGGGATAGGACCACCCCGTTGCTCAGCTTTTACGAGGTCTTGAGCAGCGTTTGTAAGCATCCCAAAATATGAAGAGCTATCCATCGAAGCCAACAGCTTTTCCATAATGATATTGTCGACCCGTCGTGATTGGAGGCTGGAGTTGAGAGTAAGGTTTGAGGCCTTGGGCTTGAATAAACGTTTTTGAAGCCGTGGGCTCCGAATGGTTTAAGCTCAGCTCGAATTCATCCTCAGAGCTCGATCGTCCAAGAGTATATCAAGGCAAACACACTTCTGGGCATGAAAAGGCTAAGAGCCTGTATGCGTCACAGGTGTTGAGGACGATCGGACTGTTGGATAATCAAGGACCTGGATGTCGAACCAGTTCCAGTACCACAGCGCAGCTGGCCAGGGCAATGGGATTGCGCACATGGCCGGTACTCCGGTAGGCCCAGGTTGAGCACGGGTTGGGCCAGAGTATGTAAGCGCGTGAGCGCTTGTAAGGCCGAAAAGACGCTGAACCTCGTTCAACCAAAACCACAATGTTGACTGATGCAGCCCGGGCGTATTCTCCTCTCACATGGTGCTCTTCATTGAAAAAGCGCCT
The DNA here is from genome assembly GCA_024721195.1 of Marasmius sp. AFHP31. Lineage (NCBI taxonomy): Eukaryota > Fungi > Basidiomycota > Agaricomycetes > Agaricales > Marasmiaceae > Marasmius > Marasmius sp. AFHP31. The sequence continues at coordinate 63,640 of JANHQD010001735.1, forward strand.
TCACGCGAAGAAATCTGCCAACAAACGTGACAAAATAATAAGTGCAATATCCAGTTGTGCATCATAGTAAGTTCCCCTAGTGCGACTCGTATTCATCGGGTTAAAGAGACGATTGCAAGGTTTAATCTAGGCTTACAGCCTCTGTTAATACAAGCATGAAATCCTCGGTAATATTCGCTTCCGTCCAACACCATGGTGTAGCGAGAATGGACGCCAGCAGAGAGGCGCCCATATAAGCTTCCATCATTGTCAGTTGACCTGAAGCTGTAGCAAACAATTCACTGCGGTTGATTCGCCGCTCAAGAGAAGCGCTTGCCAAACCTTGACTGTGTACCACCATAACCACCCCCACTCAGTAAGAAGTTGACTCCCTGATGGCTCGAAAGTCTCGACAAAGTTCTCGCAAAGCACCTTCTCGACCGTCTTCACCTGCTCCATCCACCTCATCCCAGATCTCTACCACACAAGCTCGCCCGTTTCCCACTGTCGCTCTACAGCCGGGGCTCGAAGGGCAAGATGATAACATCGATACGTTGATCTCCCTATACGAAGAGATGCAATTGGCTTCCGTCGAAGCTACATACGCGGACTTTTTCCAGTTCGTGGAAAAGGCATTCTACTTCGCCGTAATTCGCGAACCACAAGCGAATCCCGTTGCTCCCCCACCGAATGGTCCTCGCGGCCATCCTCAATCATATGCGGAGTGGAAGGAACTCAATCCATTCCAAGACAACGATTGCGGCGACGATTCTGACGACGATTTCGAACAACCGGGTGAGGTTGGTCAAGACTTGACAGTCACTCCTTACCCCCTCACCTTGGTGCGTGTTGTATTACGTGTTCAATCGCCCGCATCCGTAACCTTCTCTTTCACTGACACTCATTCTCGAATAACTTAGGGCGCCAGCGAAGGGGATGCAAGTCGAGCTTCGATAGAACAAGGGGTCAGTTCACCGCTTGATATGACAACATCAACAGACACTGATATTGAACACACAGCCCGTCGAGTCCACAACCAAGGCAAGAATTCAACCTCCATCAGACGGTATCCGGGAAGAAGTGAGTGAGGGAAGAAGATCGACCTCATTGGTCTACTAACAAAAATATGCTTAGGACGAATATGTGAAAACCACCGACGTCACAGACGGGAATATACCGACATTCGATGAGTATATCAGCAACAGATACGAAAGCAAGTTGATTGCTACTGGTGCTAGCAAGGGCGGTTCCATGCTGTTTGATGCACCCGTAACCGATCTCCGCCGCTTTCTGGAGCCGACACAACGCCCAGTCGGACGACCTCCAAGGCCAGCACCAAGCATGTGGGATACGATCATGCCACGTCCAGATCCACTCGTCGGATTTATCTATTTGATCCCAACCCACAATAACGATGCAGCCGATGCCTCTGGACTCAGGGAGCTCAGCATAGGGATCATCCTACACGCCGAGTATCGTGGAAAAGGCTATGCACGAGCAGCGGTGGCAGAGGTCTTGCGATATGTTTTCAAACACCGGAATGATTGTCACCGAGTACAGGCCTTGATTCCAGAAAACCACCACAAGAATCGAGCGATGAATCTATTCACCCAGCTGTAAGCGCAGAATAGTACCTCTGTCAAATCTCTTGTGCTAACATTGTATTCAGACAATTTGGACACGAAGGAACGCGTCGTCGTTGCTTCTATAGTTTCGGAGAATGGAAGGATATCACTTGCCTTGGTATCCTCAACACCGACTGGGTGATGCGTAGTCACTTTGGGACAGCACCGAAATCTCTCTGGGACGAGATGTTCCTACGACATGACCGAGAGCGGGACGAGTTGATGCGGTGGGAGGCTCGGAAGGAATTCGGTGGCACTATCCTCCATCGGACATCCAGCATGGAAACCATTCGTGATGGTAAAGCAGGCAACACAAGTGAAGCATCCGGACTTGCGTCAGGTCTCGAGTCCGAATCAGAGATCGAAAATTGGTACTCGAAAGTGGCGTCCCTGCAATTAAAGGACAAGGGAAAACAGAAGGCCAATTCCAACCCATTCAGCTCCCCGCGCGCTCAACATCTCTCCTACATTACTGGTGCCGCATCACCCGCAGACGGATATGATTCGACTCCAAGTGACTCCCACTCCATGACAGGGTTACTCAGAAGCGATAGTCCTGCGCTATCCGAGTGTTCTCTCAGCAGCGCCAGCACTGGAAGATCTACGTACCCACCGTCAACCTCTTCCTCCGATTGGGAGATGATGGACGAGGATGACTACGAGATCATGTCATCCCTTGCGGAGGATGACGACGACTCCGAGGAGGAGGCAGATTCGATGTGATGAGACGGCACTTTCACTGGATACTATGTATCGCCGCCGGTGTAACACCTAAACGATGGTCAAATTTTTACCTTCGTGCTCTTGATACAGCAATACAAAAGTAATGCGGATATCTTGATCTGTTGTATTTGTAGGATATTGTACTAGAAACCTAGAAACCCAGAGTTTCCACTCACAAACGAAAGAAGTCGAGTCTCGACCGACGATAGTTACTGAGACTCGAGAGTTCGACAGTCCCAAAACTTTCCCAGACACGGTCACCTGACTAGGTCCTTTCTCTTCCTCTGACTTCCACTTATTCCGGACTCTGGGGCGTATCTCGCTGTTTCGAGGACTGAGAGACCAGAAGTGGTGTTGTCTACGATGCTGGGCGGTCATCACAGCAGGGATATGGGTGGTTGATAAGGTTCGGTACTATGGCCCCACAGGCGCTTCAACTAGTTGCTTACTGTGGAAGAACGGCGATCCTCAAGCAGAGCCCAGGTGCGTGCAGGACGTCTTCTACCCAGAACTTGAGCTCTCACGCAGTGGTCACATTCAGATCCCTGCCGTCCCATCTCAGATATCAATGCTATATTCAGTAACAAATCACCATCGTGATCATGGCAGGCTTGTAAGAGGGGGCTATTGCGGCCTAGTGCTCAGTCAATGAACATAACTGAATAAGCTCATCATTGCCTGGCTGCATACCATTACCCGCCATATCCAACAGTTCGAGTCATTTGTACAACGCCTTTCGCCCCCGAAATGTTCTCAGAAGAGTCACCTCCTCTGTTTCCCTGGCCTACTTCAGTCCCACCCTCTCCCTTCTCAAGTCAGCAGTCGCCTATAAGCGAAGTCAGAGCGTTACCTCCTCCGCCATCCCCCGTAATCTTGCACCCTGGTCTCGTAGGGCAGGATGCGAACCTTGACCTACTCATGGCGCTCTACGAGCAGCTCCAAGTAGGCTCTGTAGAAACTGCGCACGAGGACAATTTCCTTCTCTTCGTCGAGAACGCATACTACTTCGCGGTCATCCACAAAGCACCAGACACATCCGTTGGTCCAGATGCTTGGGAAAGAGACTATTTCTCACCAAGCGGGTATAGCCTCAAACCTCCTTACTGTTTGGGGTTTGTTTATCTCACCCACACTGCTGGAATGGGTGCAGAGTCAGGGCTTGCAGAGCTGAGCATCGGAATTATCATCACCCCCGAGGAACGAGGGAAGGGTTACGCACGGGCAGCAATTAAAGAGGTGCTGTGTCAAGTATTTGACAAACGAAGCGAATGCCACCGTATTCAGGCCCTGGTCGTTCAGAACTATTACAAGGAGCAAGCATTGAACCTGTTCACACAGTTGTGAGTGCAGAAAAGCATTTTTCTGCGAGCTTTCACGCTTACCGTGTCGTCTTTCCAGAGGATTTGGGCACGAAGGAACGCGTCGTCGAAGTTTCTACGGCTTCGGTGAGTGGAAGGATACCACGTGCCTCGGTATCCTCAATACCGACTGGGTGATGCGCAAATACTTCAAACCAGCGCCAAAGACGCTTTGGGATGAGATGCTTGTCCGACACGATCGAGAACGAAACGAGCTATTACGGTGGGAGGAGCGAAAGATGGGTTCCCATGCGTTACAGAGGACGGCGAGCACTGAAACCATCCGAGGCGACAAACTGGGCACTACATCCTCCAGCTCTGCCAGCTTCACTGATTCGAGCCAGTCTGACTCGGAGGCGGCCCATGACTTCGGTTCTGAAACCGTAATACTCGATACGAGGGACGAAGGAGCACAAACCCACACCTTCGATATTGTTCCTAGTCTTTCGAGTCGTATTCATATACTCGGAGACTCCGATGGATCAGACGTCGAAGGGAGTACACAGATGGGTCATCGAGATGGCCCTGGTACCACAGGCCTCTTTGCGAGGGGGACTAGCCCTACTTGCTCTGACTACTCTTCCAGTGGCGCCAGCACCAGTCAATCTGCGTATCCACCTTCAACCTGCGATTCAGCTCTCTCTGACTGGGAGATGATGGATGATGACGATGACTACTTCTCCCCCATAGACGACGATATAAATGAAGCCCGTGAGGCTTGATACACGCATTTGAGTGCATAGTTCACGCCCTTACCCGACACAAAAAAAAAACTTCATGCATCCGGTAGCGTTTCCTGCAGTGTCTCTCAAGCCAGCTCCACTATACGCACCTGTACCATCCTCCAAACTCTCCCACGACCCTGTAGTAGTATCTCATCCTATGTAACAACATGTTTACGGTTTCATAGCTCAATTTCAATATGTACATCCTATGTCAACACCACCGTATCTACTATATCAGTTACCCGAACGAGTGACTTGCACATTACGAATCTTGTAGGTTGTAGTCCCGGAGGGACCTGGAGAGCCCGAGCTTCCTTCCATCTAAGTGAAAAGTAGTCAATAAAACCATCCTGTCATGTAGATAAACCGCAGAAGTCACCTGCAGGTTGACGATTCTACGCCATCCATGTGTACGTATCAGTCCGACGTCTATCTCTATAATCTAAGTGGGAACAGAACTCACAGCCAAAGCGCCTTCCCAACGAAACCTTTTCCGTACTGAGTCGCCCTCAGAGCGTTATCCATGTAAAAGTCGATCTTGACGTCAGCGTTGTTGGATTGGGCGGTCAGGACAGCTTTGAGTGAGTGGAAAGACAGATCGGCAGGCCAGTTGACGAGGTCGGAGCGGACGACTGAGGAAGTGTTGAAGGTATTGAACCAGTTCTGGTTTGTACCTTTCCATTCGCCGATGTCGACTTCGGGTGGCCAGCTGTTCACGGCCTGTTCGTGTGTGCATTAGGGACCAAGTGAGAGAAAGCAGATCGCATTCGTACCGTGAGCCAGAATGCGGGCCAAGTACCTGGTAAATCTCAGTAGGTGCTGTGAGAAAGAGTCCAGTAATGGTAGGTGCCTACCTCGAGCAGTGGGTGCACTGAATTCTCCCTGGATGGTATACGAGTTCTGTTGGGTAACAGTGATCTGGGCCTTCGCGTGTACAGCACCACTAAAGAGATTAGGTGAGAGATCAATCATCGTAATTCACTGTATATAGTCAAATCCCGGCTCACCTTGCATAATGGATCGCCGGATGAGGGTCGGACGCGCTTGTGGGTGGGACTGGGTTGGAGGTGGGTGTAGCAATGAGGCTGAGAGTGTTGCTGCCGACCACAATTTGGGAGTGGTCCGACGAGCTGCCGCGCATTCTCCCGCCTGAAGACATCGTTCGATGAACGGCGTGCGAAGGAGTGTTATGAGGGCGAACTTACTGCCATTGTGGTCGGAGCCCCAAGGGTAGAGATAGTTCCAATACGTCTCGAATCGTGAATACGACGAGAAAGAATCAGATGGTATGACGGTGGTGGCCGCCTTAGCCAACTCAGGGCTTCCAGACAGGGCCAAGAATGTCAGAGCAGCGACGGAGAGACTAAAGATAAGAAAGTTAGAAATGAGCTGGGGGGGCACACATAGTGTTACTCACCGGAACATTGTGCACAGGACGGGGGGTTCCTAACGGAATAAACGAGTTAGTACCGAGGGCTTTTATACAACAGGTTGGAAATTCCGACAATTCGTCTATTCCACAAGGCAATCATATCCTCCGGAGTCACCAGGACTTCCAGCATCTACGGCTGGGGCTTCTGAGGACGTCCGCTGAATTCCGAACCATGATGGTCGTGAGGAGAGTATGTTATTTCAGTCCAACGTCCGCACCGGGATACCGCACGAATAGAGTTGGAGTCTCCCAGTTAGCCACATGAGCGGGATTTACATGCGATTTGACGTCGACAGAAGGTCGGAGCTGGAAATGACGCAGGCAAATTTCTCGAACATGTTCCGGTCGAAGTAGCAATGTGTTAAAACAAAGTTTTGTTAGAGGTATCTCACGGAACACCGGGGAAAAACTGACTCACATCTCACTGTCAGAGTCGGGCCTCGGCGTTTCAAGTTGTTTCAAGTTTATATCCGCTGGTCCGCGTATTGGGACATCGACTCGCGAGCGTAAGAGAAGACGTGTTTTCACGGAGAAAGTTGTCGGAGAACCACAAGTCCCCTCGACAGGTAGAAACTTTAGGCTTAAGTCCGTGAAATCAATTTTTGCGACAAATAGAGTAATCCCCCTTCGAGCGTAGTGGGCCAGTGGCCAATTGCTCATTCCTGTCGAGAAGTCGAGGCGAGCGCAATTGCAGCGATAAGAAACGTGGCTAGGGTAGGGCAGAGGTTTAGCCGTGTTGAGGGCATATCCAGGACGCTGGTCGTATCTGGGTGGTCTGCAAGTAGGGTAAGTAGGGTTGTGTAGGTCCCGCTTCAAGCCATATCTAATCTGATTAAACATATCGCAATGTCCCAAGGTTGTGGTACCGGTATTCCCAGGACCCAATACAGCGGTAAAGGGACATGGATTCCCAACGCAGTGGTTACCAGCTTCGAATATAATTTTGCTTCCAGTACTACTCCTCGCATCGACCTTCGCAATGTTTTTGAAGCTTTCTTGCTCTCGAATCGCGTCTCGACTCGAAAACTGCTTTGCGCTAGCTCTGGCGCGTGGGATACCGGTTATTTCCGATCGATAAAGAAACCAAGTCACCGCCCAGATAGAAAATTGCCCCTTGTCTTCAACCTTCAACATCCTCACTTTTCGGCCTGATATGGTTCCTCCATCTTCTCCCCCTCAAACACCTCTGGACACTTTGTCAAACTTTGATATCGAACGGTCGCCATCAGATGATGGGACCATAAATGCCAGCGATCCCTACGCACTACGAACAAAGTTGAGGGATCCACAGGATATTGCCCAATTGAGGAAGCGGGGGAATACAAAAATGCAGAAGAGCATTGGAAAATTCTATGAACAGCAGAATGAGAAGATTGAGGCCATGTTGAAGGTAGGCGTCTGTCCTTCTTTATGGTGTACCCCTGGCTGAACCAGCCCGATACAGTCTCTTGAAACTCATGCTCAAGAGGGCTCAGACGACGTGGAAGGGAATGCTTTGAAGGTGTGTGGCAACGTGCAGCGTCAGATATCTCGCTTTACAAGCATTGCTCGAATCTTCAGGTCAAAATCGCTGTTAGAGCTTCCTTTATTTGCAATTGCATTCTCGCCATCCTCCAGCTTTACGCCGCTATCTCATCTTTGTCCCTTTCCTTCTTCGCCAGTAAGTGGACCACGTATCCGGGCAATCATATGATTGACATCAATTTCGTAGCTGCTGCGGACTCCGTCTTCGATCCGGGAGCGAACTACATCCTCAACTGGCTCCATCGTCGGTCCCAGCGGGTCGATTTACACAAGTACCCAGGAGTATGTCCTATATGTTGGTTTTCTCAGAGACGTCTTTTTACTGACTTCTCCAAGGGGGGCAACCGACTGACCGTCATCGGTAATATTGTCTACTCGTTCGCCATGCTTAGCGTTAGCATCGTCCTTATCGTGAGGCGTTTTCATCTCATCCCGCATTTGTATATGGTCATTCCTGATGCCTCACTATCCTTGTCACCAGGCCTTCTCGGCACAGGATCTAGCGTCTCACGACGACGGCGAAACGAAGGATTTCCATATCCCCTCCGTCGTCGCCGTCGGAGTTGCATTTGCGACCAAGTTCCTCTTGTTCTTGTATTGTTATAGCATTCGTAACTCAAGCTCGCAAGTTCAAGTCCTTTGGGAAGACCACAGGAACGATCTTTTTGTCAAGTTAGTCCGTTTTTAGCTCTCCATTTATCTATCTTTAGAGTCTGATCGCTTCCCTTCTTTTCCCTCGTCTGTCTTCAATCTATAGTGGCTTCGGTCTCTTTACGAGCAGCGCTGGTGCCAAAATCAAGTGGTGGATTGATCCTATGGGTGCCATCATCATCTCAGTCGCTATCGTCGTCTCATGGACCTTGACCAGCGTCGGTATGTGTCGCATCATTCGTCTCTTTCCGTACAAGTCGAGCGCCTCCTTACCTCTTTTTGTTTTTGTCCCGACCCCAGAACAATTCGGCTATCTGGCTGGCAAAGCCGCTCCGCACGAGTTCACTCAATTGGTCATCTATAAGGCCTTGACGTTCAGCGAAGAGATTAAACAAATCGACAACTGCATCGCGTACCATAGTGGGGAGAAGTATGTTGTCGAAGTTGACGTGCGTTTTTTCTTCGCTTTCTGGGTGAACATTCCGAGTGTGAGTTCTGACTTTGGGATCTCGGCTCTACAGATTGTCATGGACAGCGAAACTCCTCTCTGGAAGACTCATGATGTGAGTCAGGATCTTCAGGACCAGTTGGAGAGGCTGCCAATGGTCGAGAGAGCATTTGTTCAGTAAGTTTCATTTCCTTTGATGTCGCCTTCTACTCGTGAATGTTCAATGGTCTTTCGTAGCGTCGACCATGAAGTACACCATAAGGCTGAACACCGCAAGACGAAATGAAGAAGTGGTGTCACCCCGAGGCCTGGTTTTTGTCATCCACAAAACGAATATTTCTTTCTATCTCATCCCAACAAGTATTTATTCTGGCTACGACCTAATGATACCAATGATTTGCATCGCATTGAGCACCGGCGAGCCGAAAACAGAGGTCACTCTATTATGATTACCATCCCATTACGAGGTCAAAAGAAAGGTAGTGTACAACGAACGACGAGAGGAACTAACAAGCAAGAAACAGTATAACGGTCTATATGTATACGAGTTGATAAACTATAGCTGAGGGGGGCCATTTCGAATTGCAAGTGTCGAGCGACAAAGCTTCCTACACAGGCAAGTAGGTGTTGAAAACGATATCCCAGAATTTGCCTAGACGCGGAGAGAGCATGGTTATTACTCGCCGTTAGACAAGGAACCAAACGAACGTACTCGTAACGCCGAACCCGAGCTCGTAGTTCTTGTAGTGATGGCCGAGGTGATACTTCTTCATCTCTTTCATGTACGCAGGAAGCATTGAATGATGCAGCGCGTAGTGCATGCAGTCGTAAAGGACGTCTGTCAGAAAATGAACAATTGTTAGCAGGCCAACCATACGCTGAAAGAAAGGGTCGACGTACAGAACAAGAAAGCCCCTGAGATGATTCCATTGGCCATGGCAACCGGGAAGAGCTTGTACGCCAGACGAGTGAAAGGCCACTCCAGAGCCGCGAAAAGAATCGGAGGCATAACAAGGCGAAGCCTGTAAAGAACACTGAGTGCCATCCTTGAACGAGAAAAGTGGAAGAACGACATACCTATCCATCGGAAGATAATGGTGGACCCCGTGTAACAAGAAGTGTAACGTTAAGAACGCTTGGTGGTCGGGCAAGTATTCGTCAAGGTGGAACAAGAACCGATGGAGAACGTATTCCAAAATCGTCCAGATGACATTTCCGAGGAAGAAACACAAGATGGTCTTCGTGTACGCTTCGGTAGTGATTCGATCCAACTTGGACATGGGCAATGTGGGGTCGGTAGTGAATGAGGGCAAGGGCGTGACGAATTGGAAGGCAGAGCGCAGGAAGAGGTACCCAGCTATCGGTAGCCAGATGATGGGTACGACATACCACTGCGTACGGGTGAAAACCTGGGCCTGTGTCAGTATTCGAGACAGTTCTCCGGGGCTTGGTCACGTACTTCGAGGTAGCTTGGCCCAAACATGCGAGCAGGCTCCGGGACATGTCGAGGCTGGTGTATTTGACGAAGGTAATACTGCTTGCTGTTGAAAGCATCGTTGAATACGCGATTCCAAGGTTCGGACAAAGAAATTTCCAAACCTGAAGTTAGCTTCCCAGACTTGACGAAGCAAAGGCTTCCTGAGGTCGATGAACTGGTGCTTTTGGAAATCCTTCTCAACTTCAGTATCATCTGGGTGGAAATTATCTGTTGCGACCCAGTCTATAACTTCAATCAGCACCCGGATAGAACTCGGTCAAAGCATTAGAACGCACTCTCGTCCACAATATTTTCGTCGCTCCCCAGTCTCCCAATGCAAAAATCATCCATCATCTCGTATGCGGCGTCAGAGTGTTCGTGCTCAGTCTTGTCAGCCATAACCGCTCCTATGTCTTGGCCCGCATATTTCAGCACGATATCATCTCCCCCAGGATGGTCAGGGAGGAACGAGGTGATGTCGTAGACTCTGCCATTCCGAGATATCCAGCAGCTGGAAGAGGACTTGTGAGCAGAAATGTCCTCTGCATCGAATATCTTGAAACTGCGCTTGGACATCGTAGTGCTGGTGGTGGTCGCAGAGTAAGGATCAGACGATTCTTATTCTGAGTCTCGGGGTAGAAATTTCCCAAAATTGAGTCAGCAAGATTATATCAGATGCGCCCTCCCAGCTGGACCCAGCTGGAACTCAATGGACCAGCAAACCAGCTCAAGCTAGACTCGCATTCAAGTTATTTTCGGTATCGTACAACATATGAATCCCAGGAAATATTCCACGAAAACATTATGATCAGTCCATTGAAGGGGGGTGGGAATTGAGTTGGAACACTGTATGGACTTGCCACATCTCAATCGACTTCTTTCTCCTTTGAGGTACGGCTCGGACGACGGGCATTCGTCAAGCTCAAGGACGCGAAGGCTGTGTTTTACATCGACAAAGACAAGAATCATGGATCCTCTTTCAACCGATTCCTTGATTGTCTGCGAAGGAGGAGAACCGATAGTTTGGAGTTTATCCATCGGAACGACGATGGCGTCCTTGAAACGAACGAGTTCCGCGTCTTCTGGATTGAGCTCACTGATCTCTACAGCAAAAAGGGCGAAATGAGTTGCTTGGATAGAGGTGCTTCGACCCTTCCATAGTTCAAGGACGTGGAACGCCTGGGGATGTAGTACTTGAACAATCGAACACGGGCAATGAGGAGAAGACCCACAGCATGTTCGATGGTATCGTTGTTCAGTCTATACCATGCCTGAAGAGTCAAAGGATCGTAGAAGGTCTTTCCTTCGGCGAGAGCAGCCGCCTTGGCCTTTTCTCACATTTCCAAAGCTTTGACTCGGTGCTTGCATATCACCTTGTGTTCAGGCCAATGGGCCCTACATTCGCGTTCAAAGCGTGTTAACACATGTCGAATAATAGATGCTCACGTTTGGCATTCGCGGCTAAATCTGATCAACACCTGTCGTGGGTGTGGACGAGATGGAGGGACAAACCTGCAACAATGAGTCTCCCGACATTTCGAGCAATGGGCAAATGCTTGCCCCTTCTCTGGAGTCTTATTACAGCTACCACAGGGTCGAGCCAGTGGCTCGTTCTCTTGAATACCCTTCTTTATTTCATCGATGTCGTGACGGTTGGTTCATTGGTTGCGTTGTTCAAGACAACCACAGATCCGGCGTCGAGTTCACTGAGGACCTGTGAGATCTTTGGCGTTAATCAACTCAAAGTAAATGGGAGGTGATTAGGCACCGTGAACGGGCTTGCGACGCCATCACCTGGCATTTCAGTGCTCAACGTCAACTTTGAGACTGTGATGGCGGTCGAAGGAGGAGATAAGCGCCCAAGCACCCACAAGCGCTTTAGTTGTCACTTTCGTCGCGTGAATTGTTCTCCTTCCACTACTTATACAACCTTGAATGCCCAAGCTCAACTTCAATGTCGACGAAGCAACTCTGTTACGATCTTACAAGCTATCTACGCTGAACCCAACGTATGCGCCAGTCTTTCTGTACTTCGGACAGGTTCTAAAGTCATGGGGTCGGATTCAGAAAATGGGAGGACGTTGACCATGAGCTAGAGGACTCTTTGGCCGGAGCACTGACAAACACTGGAGCGGAGCGTGAAGGCGATCCCCTGGGTATTGGCTCGGATGTTGAGTGAGTGCCTATACCAAGCTGAAATGTTCACTCTCGTTGAACTAACCCTGGCTAGTGTGAAAGATATGGATCTGGAATCAAGTAAGAACAGCGCAACTTTTGGGCCCGAAATCACGTCGACGATCAAACTTGATTTGAACAGAGGCCTCCGTCCTAATCACGTCCAAATCTTTCGACCCAAAGGCATTTCTATCCGTTATACACCCAAATGCAACCTACCAAGATCTCGCAGCTGGCATTGCCAACCTCCAATCATCGATTGACGCACGCTCAGAAGCCATAAGGATACTGGTAGAGGACAATTTCGACCGCTTTGTTGCCGTGAAAGCTTCGACCGACGGTACTGGCGTTTCAGTCAAATCATTAAATATTGACTTACCACCCCTCCTACAGCCCTTCACGCGGAAATGAAGGAGGGCCTACTTGAACCGTCTACCGAATACGCATCTAAACCTCTCCGTGACGAACTCAAACGTATCACTTCTTCTCCAGTCTGCTCTTCATTCGATCATACTCATTCGTTCACTTCCGATCGTACAGAGGCCGCTGTGAAGGCCAATCAGGTGTTCCTGCCTGTCCTCGAGAATGCCTCGAAAGCTGAAAAGCTCAGGACTACCCTCGGTGTGTTTGAACGATCAAAGTTTTTCTTCAACCTCCCTGGTTTCATTATTGAGTCGATCGAAGCTGTACGTAGCCCACTTCACTTCCTTTTGCTCGTCTGGAAATCCCCGAATACCGTAATGACTGCCTCTTTGCCATCAGGGACGCTACGAACTTGCGATGCGAGATTACAAGAAGGGGAAAAACCTTCTCGAGAACCGACCAGGGCAACTCCTTCCTATCGGGGTATCGAAAGACGGTCGGGCGTCAAACTCTGCCGAACAGCAACAGAAAAGAATACTTGACAAAGTATGGGTCAGCGTCGAGAAGGCTATGGGAGAAATGAAAAATGTTCTCATGTCACAACTGCATGACCATAGTAGGAGCATAGAAGAGCAAGACAAGACGCTCGAGTCAGTATCTATTACGTCCTATCTCTCTGCGAAAATCCTCCGGCCGCTAATTCGTGCCTTTCAGACTTCTTTTAGAGCTCTCCTCGAACGATGATCCGATCTGGACGTATTTCGATAGTCAACATAAGCACATCATGGACCAAATGAACAAAGCTTACAGGTCGGCCACTGTTGCAGTGAATGGTGAAGCATCGCGGTATCATTATCGATATTCTGGAACTGACTCGGCCCCCGTCCCCCTCAACACTTTACAGTTGCTCGGGAGAAAACCATGGCAGAGTCACCGCAACATGACTCGCTTACTGCTATGTTAGCAAATCAGCTTCAGATCGCACTTGCCGCCGTGGACGCGAAACAATCCGATGCAGTCATTGGTAAGCTCCGAATGCTGTTCACAAACGCCGTCTTTAATATTGTTCTACCATTTCTAGCTAAGGCACCAGGCGAAGCAGTATGGCAGGCGATTTTTGATCTAGTGAAGAACGTTTCCGAGAGCATGGTCTCTTCGTTGCCCAATTTCTGGAAAATAGCTACGAGTTTTATCGAAGGAAAGTTCAAAAAGGTATGCACAGTGTCGCCAATCTGCTGGGGCTTTATTCAGACCGTTCTGTAGTTTCAGACCAATAGCTCGGGCGGACGGCGAAGTCCTTCCCAATGCAGAATCATGGCCCATGACATCGTAAAGCGCTATGTGGCCCTTATTTCGGAGTTCTTCACTCTCTCCGATATGGCTGTCATGGCGTCTCCTAACACCGCGAGTCCTGTGTCTTCCCTGGTTCCTGTCAACACAACCTCCTTCACGACCTCTCATTATCTCATGAAGATCCTAGGCGAGGTCCAAGAATGCATAAACGAGTTAAACTCGATGGACATATCGAGTGAAGTTTCGTCAAGTCTTAGGAGTCTATTAGAAAGCGTCAAGTGGCGTTTTGAGGATATCCTAATCAATACATGGCTGCGGGGTATGTACGGCCTTGTGTTCCCTTTCCGTATCCCAGCTGACATGGGGCCCAGATGCCAACATTTTCTACCATCTTGAAACATGGATTCCCAGTCCCACCGATCCCTCAGCCACACATTATCTGTCCCAAATGGAGGTTTTTCAGCGACATGTTACGACAGCCGCTTTCAAGCTCGCCGGTGGCGTCGATCTTTCGTCCTCTTCCCTTACCAAACCCCTCAAACAAAATCCTATCCCTTCTGCCTTCGTCACTAAAATAACCAAAGCCTTTATTGACGCTCTGTACGCCTTTCTGGACGGCCTCGTGCTGTTATCCTCAAACGAAGCCCCGATCGCCCCGGCGAAACGCCCCATTGCATCAACGACGTCAAGCACAGCAAATACTACAGAGCTGCTGGACATCTCGAATACTGTATGGCTAGATCGCTCATGTTTGTGCCTTGCTAACGGTCTGCCTTGGTTCAGGACATTCGATTGCTCTTGGTTTTGTCCAATTTTGGGCATCTTACGAGCTCGCTTATCCCAGGAATGATCACTCAGTTGGAGAGTGCCTTTGGTATTGTGATAGCTGACGACAGGCAGGTGAGAAAAAGAGACTTTTGGTGCCCTCATCCTCCGGTCTACCGGCAGTCAAACTGATTTTCAATTAAAGACCCTGATGACAGTCGTCCAAGAGCTCGACAAAACCTTGTTTGAAGGATATGCAAAGCCGCGAGCCTCGGTAGCCACAACCCTTCTTCGTGGCGGAATTCTAGACAACGAGATGGATTGGTTCGAAACCCCACAGCCAAGAGGTAAGTTCCGTCATTCTCTCACCCTCATGTTTTTCTCGTTTTCTCATGTTGACTTATGTCCGCCTTAACTAAGATATCCGGCCTTACATGTTCGAGACCTTGATGTACCTTGTTGGCGTGCACGCGCAAGTCAGCAGCGCAGCAGAAGGTCTCTTGGAAAGGACCCTAAAATTCTTAGCCGAGGAATTAGCTGATGAAGCTCTCCGTTGCTTCAAACAAGTGAAACGATTTGGCATGGGCGGGATGCTCCGTGTAAGTTCACCGATCCATTCCTGACCCCACACCGTTCTCTTTAGAACTGGCGTCTGTGTCGGTCTTTGAATGCTAACGCGATTTCGCTTCATGTCACATTAGGCAACCCTGGAGATAGAATTTATGCATCAAACCCTTGGAAAATATGTTACCCCATCAGCCGCGAAGACACTTTCTGATCTTTACAGCAAGATTTCTCAAGCATATGCCCGTCGACCCGGGGACGAGAATCTACAAACGAACCTTGACGGTGTCAAGAAGACGTTGGCTGATACCCGCCGGGCGACGGGTATTGAATTTCTGTGCTTTAGACAGACCAAATCGAGTCGGTCGGGAACGTCAAAGGTGCGGGACAAGGAGAAGGACGGTTCTCGTGGTGCAACCCGCTAGTGCTAGATCATGATACATATGTCCACCGTTGATACCCAGTCCGCATGTATGTAGATGTATTTATTGGAATAATCCGGGAATGTACCTGTACACAGTAAGAATGAATCAATATTACGGCCACCCAAATATTCATCAGAAAAGCGGGGGTCGGTGGGACGTTGAGTAAAGGGTTGAAGATGTTCATGAGTGTCGCGGATGACGCACATCCCCAGCACGGTCGGTCGGTTGGAGTAGTCCATAACTAGGCCAGTAGGTCCACCAATATGGTAACGATCCCTAGTACTGAGTAGAGATCAGGATCGTGTGGTAAGGCGGAACCGTCAAGCCCTACCTATTTCAACGCCAATCAAAGCTATAACAATTTGTTCAAGCCGTTCGCCATGCTTACTCGAAACGGATTCTTTGAGCAATTGTAACATATCTTGCAGCACCTGGGCCATGATTCATATGAGCGCGTGTGTATTCTGACAATGCAAGGGACATCACCTCGACACGAGTATTCAGCAAATTGATTCGTTGAGGGATTTCTAAGTAGCTTCGCGCGGCATCGTATAGCGGTTGTTGATCGGGAAAGCTCTGAGGTACGCAAATCAGATGGGCATTGACCAGTTGGAGGTGAGAGAACACATACCCAGAAGACTTCCTTAGAATCGCTCGACACGTTAATAAATGCAGGTAAGATTTCAATAATTTCCGTGCTCACCGGTGAGTCAAGGACCGAACCAACTGAGTTGATATTGCTTCGTAGCAGGAACAGTTGGCCTATCTGTTGCATAATTTCTGTACATCAACGATGAGCACGTTACCTGTACGAGGGAATGGTACCGTGTCTCTCACCTTTATGAGGCATGCCTATTTTGCCTGTCTCGCTGATGATTTCAGGAATGTCCTTCGTCTCTTCTATTGTGTTCGAGATCAAACTTTCAAACTGAGAGTCGTTGAGGCGCGCCCGGGGTGAGATCAAGAACAAACGTACCAACGAAATCTTGACAGATTGCGACAGAGCATGGGATAAAGAAAGTTTGGTCCTGGAGGATGTGGGTCAGAGGGGAACCCGATGAGAACAAAAATAGACCACACATGTAACCAGATCCTTTCCGTAGGGTTATCACGTCGTTGTATATCCTGCAAAGCGTGGATTCAGAACACGTCGTGTTCCACACCAAATGTGGAGGTTTTACCGACTATAATTCGCGTAGTAGTAGTTGAGATCCTCCATCTCGACATCATCCTGCGCTGTTTGAGGGATTAGAAGGCTTAACGTTGAGCCAAAAATGGGGCTCACCAAGCGGTTCAACCTCAAAGCGTCTCCTGTGTGGCGGTTAGGAAATTGCCGAGCCTATCTGGTATCGTCCACTCACAATGATGACAGGAGCCGCTTTTCTTGGGCTTCAGACATTCCCCATACGACAACAGTCCCATAATCGAATATGTATATTTCTGCTTCAGTATTTGACGCATCAAACCTCCCCTTTCGCTTGATTGTTCGCATTTCGTCACCACTGCTGGGTCGCAGCTCTGGTACTCCCAGCAGGTCGGCTTCCCTCGACATGTTACTGGAGTTTTGCGCGTCGTCATTGGCAGGACCGTGGTAGCTATAGGGAGAATAGATCACTTCGTCAATGAGCTTGGGGTTGGTATGGTAGGCGTTTCTTCGGGCGTTTAGGAACTTCATGACATCGTCCATTCGGAACGAGCTATGAGTTGCACATGAGAAACCACTTGCTTGCGAAATAAGGGGTTGTGTGATACCTGGCTGTAGCATATGCGGTCACCCTAGGAAGAGATTTCGCCTTCTTCTTTGTCAACCTCATAGCATCTCGACGCGCTGTACCTTCGGGAATAAGTGATATTTGATTGTAGACCTGGCATGTCGTTCAGGACAGACCATTTCGGGTCAAGCGAGGAAGAACAGACCTCCACAGATTCCATTTCATCTGAATCTTCATCAATGTCCCCCTCATCACTCTCCCCTGCAGTTGCCGTTGCGGTGCCACTCTCATCGTGACCTTCTTCGAGGTGTTCTCGCCTCGCCCTAGTCTTGAGGTCCACCACGGGCGGTTCAGGTGGTTCAGGTTGTTCAGGGAGTACTTTTAGTTTCCCTGAAATTGACAATGTCAGAACAAAGTTAACTCCAGTCGATAACAATTCAAGACCAACCTGCAGCTTTCGTTGATCTATTGGCACCTTTCGGTTTGGATTGGCCTTGAGGTTCTGGGGGCATTGGGGGCATCGTGTATAGCAGCCTCACCGTCCCGGGATATGTGCGGCTGAGTACACTGACAACAGCGGAAGGCACGTTCGGAAAATCTGACAATACCAGTGACGTAATGAATATGCTTCGCACGTGCCTTGTAAAATAAATAAATAATCTCTTTCGATTTTTGACTTGAGTTCTCACAGTCTCCTATCGAAGTCTAACTTCGTCGTTCGATTCGTATATCTGGGAAACGCTCCAGGTCCAGCTCTACGCTCTACACTTGTGGTTGTTTGATTATCCTGGCTCATTTTCAAGTACAACGATAAACTGCTGTTATCATGATTATCGTCGTGCCATCCACTCTCAACACTTTACCGTCAGAGACTCCGAGTCCTCTCGAGTCTCCACGAAAGCACGAAGTTACATCACCTCCATCTTCCTCGGGACAAGCCCTACTTTTCTACAAATGAAGAGCACCCGAATCCTCGCAGATGGAAACCACTTTCTCAACAGCCTAGGTTATAGTAGGACCGTGTAACCCATCTACTTCTCGGGAGGGGTGCCTGTCGGCGATAGCACTGGGCGCCACAACAAGCAAGCTTCGAAGAGAATAACTTTAGGTTACTCCCGAACTGGATCAAACTCGGAGTCTCGGGAGGTGCCCCTTCGCTGTTCTCGTCCTCTGTTCTGGGAGATGACTTATGTTTTCTATCTTTCATATAGAGACGCCGGGTATTAATCACCGCCGTGTCGAAGCGTCACCTTGAGCGAGGAAAATTCTTTTTCCGCATGTCTTCCATTTACCAGGCTGAGGCTATAGACCCACTCGACGATCCAGGTGAGAACTCCCCAACGTACGGTTCACCCAAGATTTCTCCGGTTAGGGGAGTTCAAAGTAAATCGGAGCCGTTTTGCTGGGTTATTCGACACTGTTCGTGGCCCCGAGAATCATGTTCGAAGCCAGGAAAATGTTGAGGTAGTTACAATAAGTCGGGCCGAATCCCTCTTATGGGTGACACAGATCACTTTATCGCCACCAAAGAATGAACACTACGACGCCTACAGTCTCTTCCCCCCTCTCCCTCCATTCTAGCTCTCCTAATCAAAAGTAACTTTGAAGCGGCTGCCGCAGTGTCCTCGTACCTGAGGCCTGACGGCTGTACTTGAGCTTGAGGCGTTGCAGATCGGACTGTGGAGGTCAAGGTTTCAAAATCGTGAGGACCTTCACACTAGCCAGTTCAGCGGGGCGTCCCCCAGAAATAGCAGCGTTGGCAGGGTATCATAGTGATAGAGAACATAGCAAAAGAGACAGCAGATCAGCTAGCGGTGGTTCTAGGTACAAGGTCCATGAGTTTCGGGGAGTGTCCATAGTGTCTAATATACAAAGCAACTAGCAATGCGATAACAATAACGCGACGAACCATGATGAGAAGGCAGATGCAATGTACAATTCAAGAAGATCGTCAACGACCATGTTGAAGGCGCCGTAGCAGCTGCTCGTCGGCGGGATCCCGCCTGGGTGACGAAGCATTTTGGAGATGTTCCAAGGGTACGAGATGTCCGTGTCCATTTGCTGGTAGTCCCACGGAAGAGTGTAGAGACACCGGACTGGAGTTGTTCGATGAGGTCGTGGAAGTAGAGCGAGGGTATTCAACCGTGGGGACCGGTAATATCGAGGGATGGTGCCCGGGGATTCGAGGTGAATGTCCATCCACCCTTTGAAAGTAACCATCCACAGCGTCCGATGGTTGTATGCTCACGGGTGTTAAGCCCTCCCTGGGGTCCCGGCGCATCTTGCTAGCTCGGGCACTGCGAAAGAGACCCTCAGGTACTGGCATGTCGCCTATCCCACGAATGCTATCCACGGTGGCAAGCCGGTTCAAGCCTTCCTGACTAAAGTAGGCAGCTAGGAGTCGTTGAGGTGTCAGCGAATATACAGTGATAGCCGGGCGGAGACGCACTCAAATGCCATTTTCGGACGATTCCCCGTGGTCGATCCTGAGGTAAAGAAACATGGACACTATACGTCTGCTTGACCAGTCGCTCGGGCTCAGACGACCCTGGTCTTGTGAGTCTAGAATCCCGTCTCCTAGGGGAACCTTAGACCAATAGCAGTATGTTGTATGTCGGCGACGTACCTTAGCAGTTGAGCCCACGGTGTTACGGGATTGAGAGGATCGTCCTCGACGTCTGATTCTTTTTGATGATAGAAGAGGAATTCCTGAGTGAACAGCAAGCGTTACTGAATATTCTTCGGCAATGGACACTCATACATACATCGCGGACTCCTGTTTTGATGACGTTTAGAATACTTCAGGCATCGCTGTAGTGGGTAGGAGAACTTACTGCTTGGACCCCAACCCATCCCGTCAGTCCTTTGACCCATAGTGTTATTCGTGTGGCAAAAGAAAAGGAGCGAGACGACATACCACCGCTCCATCCCAATCCCTATAGTCTCGGTGTTCGCGCCGCGTTCCTCCCAAACATAAACATTTCCAGGTACAATAGCTCGCCGCTCCTCAGCATCGAGGCGGCGAGTGATGAGAGGCAGCTTATTCGTAGCAACGCCATAGAATACTTGAAGTGCATCTCTTGTAGAGCGAACACGCACGCTTTCTAATGTTGGTCGTTGCATGAGGATTGGAGGGGAGGAGGGGGAGAAATGAATTGTGAAGGGTGACTGCCCACCGCATATAAGAATTTCTGCAGGAACTGGACAAACAGGGTTGAATAAAGATCGGATTTATGGATCCATAGATATAATTAGGTTTCGACGTACCATGTCATAATGTCATGGACGTAAGTGCATCTCACGCTGACATCCGAGATGGACCTGCGAATTCGGGGACAGAACGGAGCGGACAGGTGGAAAATAAACTCCAGGCCGAGGAACAGGTTCGAAGAAGCGCGTTATCGAATCACTAGGTCCATGAAAGGTCCATGCGTAACGGTACAAGAAACTCACAAAGCATCACAGCCCTTGTAGAATGACGATCGTGGATGTTCCTCCCGATGCCTCAATCAATAAGACCATGCACTCATGCACTCATGCACTCTCTACCAGTACGAGCCCATCCCCCTAGTTCACCCCCAGGTCCAGAGAATGTAGGACTTGCCATATCTTGGCCTGTAAAAATGAGGTCCCCGCTGCCTGAACTTGGCGGTGCCGGCAACCTCGGCGTTGTACACATGGGGAGTCCCCACCAGGCTCGGGTTCCTTCTAGATGTAAATATGTATGTTTTACACGCCCTAAATTTTAAAAGCTTAATCAACAGTAAGATCGTGACAAACATACCCCGGCCCTGTGAAAGGTCTCCCGGTCAGAACAAAATAAACGAAATCCTACGATACCTATACGAGGTCTATATATGTACAAGATATTGCCAACTTTGATCGGGCAACTTGAGTATGCAGGGGATATTGAAGGCCTGGGAACTTCACTATTCAGAGTGACGGTGTTCTCGGGACAGTCCGTGATTCTGGAATATGTACGACATGAGCATTGAAAGGGGTGATGGACATCGAATGGACTGAATGGAATGATAAGTCGAAGTCGAATGGAGGTTCTCCACATCATTGACTCGTTGTATATCATAACTTTAAAAAAGAACCCTTGTTTCCACCGTATCCTCGGGCGTCGACGTTTCCCAGTTGAGTAAATTGTGCGAGGGAGATTCCATACGCCGAGTCATAACCGAGCTCGATGAATAGCGTTGGAATAACGCGACCGGGTCCCCTGAGCCGCTGAACCGCTGAACCGCTGACAGTGATTCCCGGCGGCATCCAGTCTGAGTTCAAGTTGCACAGTTGCACAACCAATGCCCACGCCACCCGAGAACCCTCATGTTTCTCGTCCCACACGATCGATAGGAAGTGAACGGCACCAGTCGGATATCTCTAATTAGACAACCGCCATTCGAAACAGATGGAGTGAAACGGTGTACTCAAAGGATACTTAAGGGGTATGGGTTGAGGTCAAGGTACACGCGAAAATGGCTGCGTATTGAAGTCGCGAGTTCAAGAGAATATCGACATCCGACCCAGTGCCTTGGCCCAGTCAACTCCACAGGCGAGGGAACTCAAGCATGTGCTGGTATGTCCCGTATACACGCGAGGTGCACCCTTTGCACCCCTTCGCGGAACCATGCGCGATGTGGTGTTACTGCTATATGGGTTCTGCCGGGGAACCTGACTGGAAAACGTAAGTCATTCAGGCGAAAATCAAGCCACGGCGATTCCTCGGGCCAGTTGATATACCCAGTCCTGGTAGTACGTGCTGGGAAAAATCTGTGATATGTCTTCAGTGAATCTTGAGAGCGAGGCGTCCATGTTGAGGGTTTTGCCGCCAAGAGGGCGAGACTCGAGTACACGAGTATTTGTGTAAGATCCATATCAGGAGGCTCCGGAGGAGCGAGCCCTGTGAACTCATGCAGGTCACCATCCGATTAACCAGAAGATAACCTACTTCATTACCTCATTACCTCACAGTGCACGAAGCCGTCGTTCAAGTACAAAGGTCAACCCAGAAACAGCGACGGAGTGAAATCAGCGTTATCGTCAATTCACGCATATCGACTCTGTTGATAACATTATTGGTCGCTATACCCTCCGAGCGCGGTGACCAGACGCCACATTTTAACAACGCCGGTACCAATACTGAAAATTGAGTCAATATGATAAGGACCCGTACCACGAGCCGGAGAACTCACTTGGCTTTAACCACCTCGCCCATAGGTGTCCAGACAGCCTCCATAGATGTGAATGCTGAGCCCGTCGCTGGCTTCGCACCTTTGCGCTTCCGCCCACTTGGTCCTACCGAGTCTTTTTGCGGTCGCACTGAAGGGGGCGCGTTACCTCCTCTAATGCGTATTCTTTGAACCTTATACGTCTTCTTAATGTGCGAAAATACGTGCTGCACGTCCCCAGCGAAGTGCACATCCAGCAGTGTGTAACGAGTATCTAGGTCGGGATTAGGTTGAACGCCATCGTTCATACCGACGGGCTCTTCGAAGATGGAGGCCATTTGGTCAATTCCCAGGTCTCTAATGCTTTGGCTGGAAAGTGCCGAGGAAACGTTGGGCGTCGTCGGGAACTCATAAAGACCCGCTAATAACCCTGGAGACGATGTGAAGTTTTATGGATACAAGAAGCAAGATTACCTCACCTTTCTCAGGTCGACGGACAAGTAGGATTTGGGGCTGAGCAGCCGTGTCTGGTGGACACCATTCGATGACACTCACGACATCGGTTTCTTCCCTGGACTTCTTTCTTTCGACCTTCATAGGATATATTGTAACGTCAGAGGAATCATCGACTGGATCACAGAGGGTACAAGCGTCTTCTATATCGACGACAGCTTGGATTTGTTCAGCCTGGAATACTATTAGAGACAGCCACTCCATATTGCTAGGGGATTAACTCCTGCTCACCTTCCGTAGTTGAGCCAGACACCAAGGACGAAGGGGACATATGTCGCAGGAAGGGTCGCGAACTTTGCAAACTGTACTCCCTAATTCGATGAGAGCTTGGTTTATGTCGCCCGGGTGCTTTTTATTGAGGTCATCATCTGTGGCTGGAAATAAGGGACGTGTCCATGGCATGCGGTCAGAGAAGTAGATACCAGAGCTTCCACGGACCATTGCGGCAGCCGCGGACCAAAGGATATCGAGGGTGGGTTTGGTTTTGGGAGGGGCGTGAAGTGCTAGCATGCGGCTTAGGAGTCTGTGCACATTGCCGTCTAACTATTGCAAAGGTCAACAATCAGCCATCAAAGCCCATCTAAAAATTACAAGACTTTACCACAGGCACCCGTTCGCCGTAAGCTATCGAGCAGATCGCACCGGCGCTATAACGACCGATTCCTGGTATACTGGCTTCCATGTCCTTTGCATTGTCTGGCAACCTGCCTCCATTCTCTTTGACCGCTTTCTGGGCGCCAGCAAGGAGACGACTGGCACGGCTATAGTACCCTAGGCCTTTCCATAACCCATTTACGTCTTCGATGGATGACTCCGCCTAGAAATACACAATTAAGCTAGATGGGGCCAATCCGGGGAAGTTCAACATACCAGGTGCTTCAACGTTGGGAATCTGTACGCGATATGACTAAGCATCTTGTACAAGAAGATCGTTCAGACAAACCTTTCTATCCATGAGTTATAATATGGGATGACTGTGGCGACCTGTGTCTGCTGCAGCATTATTTCAGAGATCCAGACCTGTATTAAAGTCTGAGCACCATTCTCATCCGAGTTAGGCCAAACGAACCTCGTAGGCCCGCTGAGCTCTTGCTTCAGCATTCAAATTTGGGTCATACACTTTTCTCCAAGGCATTCCACGAGAGTCACGAACGGTAGAAAACCACTTCAGAAGCGCGTCCTGAATAGGCTCGACCACAGACAGTACATGGTCTGAACTGGAATGAGCACTAGAGATTCCATCGGAGCCTCCAAGAGATACTTTCTCAGTGCCTGCACTATTTGTGCGTTTCTTTGAGCCCGGTTTGGTCTTGCGTCTTCTCGTTACGCTGCGTCTCGGTATCGATTCGAATTCCGAGGCTGAACTGGGAGTGAAGTCGTCTTCTTCTTCTTCTTCTTCTTCTTGATACCCGCGCTTTCGTTTCCCAGGCATTTCGGCAAGATTGTGTATGTGTAGAGTTGACTGGAAGAGGCGATCCCTGAGGCAGTTGGCAATGGCAAACGGTAAAATGGTAGAACTAAGAAGGGCCTACATGACGCGGTCACGCTCCAGGTTGGATGCCCGTGACCCGTGGGATAGCACGTGGGCTTCATTTCCGCTGACGCTGACAGTGACTCGCTGCGACGCTGTCTCAGTCTTGTTGATGATTCGGTCCTTATTGGTCTCAGTCTATGCCATTGGCCGAAGCGTTATCATCGCCTACTATACCGGGCTCTCCATCTCCAGCCTCGTTTTCACAAGCATTGAATTTTGCTTTCAGATCTAGACCTTCAGTACCCTCAGCCAGCAACCACTCCATTGACAGCCGTGAGTCGACTTGGGCCGTGGCAACAGTGGGCCCAGACATTTTGGACCTGAAAGTCTTCCCAAGAAAGCCTCTCACATCTCAAGATTACATCGCTGAGTGCGACTCATTCCAGAAACTTCTGTGCTCAGCACTAGCACCTGATACCAGTCGCCTCTATTCGAAGGAAAAATTTGTGTTGATGATTGGCCAAACTGCTTGCTAGCCACCCGCATCGGGCTCCTTGACGATAACAGTGATCTTCTCCATCTAGACCATCTTTTTTCCGGCACAAACCCATGCGGAGTTCTGGAAGATCCAAAGGACTATGTGAAAGCTTTTAACAGTCGCTTGCCTGCAGCTCGACTAAATTGGCATTGACTTCCAGTCCTAATACCCATCGCTCCGCAGTTCTCAGAATGTGCGACCACGGGGTACTATCGTCCTCGAACGCGCGGCCCAGAGGCATCCAACTCTCGCAGGTCTTGGACGTACGTTAACGTGCGTGAAATTCGCACTAAACCAAAGCGACAAGAGCTTCCCATTCGACCGGTGCTACTTCATTTAACTGTGACTTCGGGACCGGGTTCTGATCCCTGAGCCTCCGTTAGCATCTGAAGTTGATATGAATCCGGTGAGTATGCCCTTTCCACGCTGTTATCTGAACCCCCTAGTCAGCTTCTGCCGTTGGCGATATGCTGTTGGCTTTTTGATTTCTCGAGGTATTTCCGTGGGCGGAGTATTTTCTCCTTTAGTTTCTAAATGATTTTCTTAGCTATGCCAGGAGTACCTCACGGCCTGGTTCCTAACATGTCCTTTGGCCCCCACACTAGAATATTCCTGGCAGTCCTTCCCACTGGCCAGGACTACGGCCAGAGCATTCTACCGCCCCCGGGACCCGCCCCTTCGATGCCTTCCCAAGACTTGAAATCCATCGGCAACACAGCTTCTCATAGTGGCGAAAAGGACGTCGGAAGCATGAAATACGAAAGGGATGGCTGCTCAGCGCTCAGGCCTAGAAAGCATCAGAACAGTATCCCCTCCTCAGTTGCCCGCCACGCGACATTTAACCGATTTTCGAGGTCCATTTCTCCTGTCGGAAGACGGTGTCGAGATATCACTACCAGGTCTGCGACTCATCTCCAGCGTCTTTGGATGTGAAACAATAGGCGAGTCTGCTCCCCAGATATCCAGCCGTACCATGCGTAAATAGTCAGCTAAATTAAAAAGTACACTGGGACGGGCTGTGGCAAGAGTCCTCAAGACCTACAATGCCGTTTGACTCGTCAGCTTCTATACGGTTACCCGGCGAAATCGTGAATCCCACGAAATCAGTTCACACCTGCGAGTCGGAGTTCCACTCGCGGGACCCCTTTTTCGAACGAACCGTCAATCCCTCGTCACTCGGTCGTAATCTTTGACAACTGCCGGACCGTAGTTTCCTGTCATTTCTCGGTCGGAGTGCGAATATCCCACTTTACAGGCAACAGGTAGGTAAAGGCGCACGGTACTATATGAGATTCGCGATGGACATAAGATTCTCACCCCCTTTCCCATAAGGTCAAAGCGACCGACCCTTGATACTCTTGCTTTGAGAAGGTGGAAAGCGGGAGGGAGGGATCGCGCCTCAAACGCGGTGGGGCTTCAAATACAACGAGCGTATGGATAACCTGAGTAGAGAAGGAACCAGCAAATTGACCTGAAGGGCGTCTTCAGTGCGCCTTCAGTGCGCCCAGACCGGTAGTTCCTGAAGCTGAAGGAACGCACCTTGCAACCCATGATATCCGTTGAGCTAAATGGTCTGACGCTGAAGCACCGATCTTCCGTCGCAATCAGAACCCCTTCATAGAAGGAGTTCTGTATATGTATATGTGTACATACACAATCTCTCCCCCTTTCATTATTGATAGAAAAAATTCCGAGATAATGTCGAGTGTACATCCGTACGGACCTGATGTGTGCAGTCCATACACTGAATGCGAATGAAAAATAAATACAGAACGCGTAACTAGAGTTTTGGGGTGACGTGTGCACAACGATCTTCTGAGCCATAATCATCCCACAACAGGGACGCGTAAATCGACTATCCTATAGCTCCACCATGATGTTCAGGGCAATTGCCAACTGGGCATTGTGCAAGACATCTAATATGTCTTCTTTTTCTCGTCCACCGACAATCCGCCTGCGAAGATGTAAGGATAGAATACGGCGCTTGGATAAAATGGACATACCAGGACCCATGTTCACAAGGAGTATAAGCCCCCCAACGATAGCTACAAGGCATGAGCAAGACTACAGCAACGAAACAACCGCATCACTCACAAAGTGTCTGGAAGAAGTCATACCTATGGAAGGAAGGTAAGTGAACAATTTGACACACTTGAAACGGGTGGCTTACTTCAAGAAATCACGTTGGGGATGAGCAGAAGGTACGCTCCACCAGTTGTTGGCAAAGACGTTGAAGATACTCAGGACCATGACGAGGAAGATGGCGGACCATTTGGCCTTGAAACCGACTGCAACCATGGTGCAGGCACCCAAGCCGAGGATTGAGACGAAAACACGCGCGATACTCCATGAACCTTGAATGATAAAACCAAGGAATAAGAAGATGAGGAGAACACGGCCAGCGAGTAGGAAACTGGAAAAAGCGGGTCAACGCTTCCATGTCAACAGCACAAACAAAGGAACGCGTACTATTTCTTGCGGTCAGTTTCGCTGATAGAAGGAAGTCCGGCAAATGCTTTCTTCCTGGTAACCATCGTCTCACTGAACACCATGACGAGACCACCGATGACACTGAGGTTGCGAAGGAAGAAAGTGAGGTCGAAGATAAGACCATAGCCGAATCCCTGAATGATAACCACAGAAAGAAGTCCAGCAACAGCGTATTCTGTATGACGCTTCGTGATGACGGCAAAAGAACCAACGAGCATAACCTGCCAAACAGGAGTGCGTTTAGTAAAAGGCCGGTAACATTGAAAGGAGAACCCACAATGATGTTTGTTAGCAGGAATAGATGGGAGATGCCCCATGGAAAGTGCCTGTGACTGTAAGGAGGAAAATTTAGAGCGAGATGTTCAGAACTGAAGTCACGGGTAGAACTATGGCACGTACTTCTGCATATACCAAATTTGATCTCCCCACTGGGTCATGATTCTCAGCGCATCCTCGATGAATGTAACGACAATCAAAAAGCGACCAATTGCCGGCAAATGGGGCTTCAAAGGCTGCGAATAAATTTCCACGTTTTCTTCAACCTGCTGTCCAAGGGCTCTGACTTTCTCGAGAGGATCGTCAGGATTGGCCGACCGATAGCCTGAAGAAGGCCGTGAGTTGGAGAGGCCATGAGGGTCCGGACTGTAGCTCTGCTGAGGACGGGCAATGTTGATGCGAGAAGTCATGGTGGAGGAGAAAATCGAAGGAATGAATGACGAGCAGACGTGGTCGCGGATTTTGAGAATGTCAGACGTGGCGGTTCCCACGTGACAACTTCCGTCTCCAGTCGGCGATGTCGGTGTTTTCCGAGGTTCAACTCAAGCTGCCAGCGACCAAGGTTATTGTGCCCGCTGAACACCCGTCATGATGATAGAATTCCTTTTCCTTGTCGGGATAGGCTCGTTTCAGCTTTCTTTTTTTTCTCCCCAGTAAAGAGTGGACATTAGTTGTACCGAAGGATATATACGTCATAAACATAACCACTACTTGAAACTTCCCTCTTCGACCCTAACCAGAACCTCATTCAAGTCCAATCCAAAAGTCTCCCGACGCTTGTACCTTGAAGCGTCCTGCTTCTCGAAGATCAGAGGCGATTTATCGGGCAGTCCGAAAGACATTGTAACATTGACGTCCAGCGTAGCCGCAACGTCAGATGCGGAATCCCGCCCACTCGTCGGCTCTGCGCCATACTTCCGAGGACTGGCGTCTATGGACCCACTGCAACTAAAAGCGTCGTAGTACGAGTCATCAATGTCAGCGCTTTCCATCGGGCCGGGCTGAAACTCTGGGTTTTGTTAGACCTCTGCCCATAATTAGGTTCGAGCCTTTCATATTATAGATCGAGACGTTCAGTGGAGATCTCCTACATGTTGTCGTCAGTAAGTGGGGAATTGAGTACTAATGATCATTCAGAGAACTCACCGACGGCCGCTCGCCGCATTCGCCAGCGTCGCTGGTCTGGATCGGACACGATGTTAGCTTCGCGCATGTATGTGCACTGCGGAGAACTTACAGTTCCAGCAACTCTCTGGAAGCACTTGTCGGACTGAAAGTAGCGCTTGTGGTATCCGATGTGTCCACTGATGACTCGTCCGGAACAGATTCTGCAGGATCCTGTCGCGACAAAAAATTGGTACGGAGTAAACGTGATGACACATTTATGCATACCTGGTGTTCGCCTTCTGGTGAGTCGTTGATAAAACCTTCTCGTGACTTTTCCTGTATCCATTCGCTATCCTCAGCCAGAGGTCGCAAAGAAGGGGATTGTAGAGAATATGAGAAGGGGTTGTTCGGGGACCATGTTGCCGACCTTGGCTTGGGGGTGATGCTTCTGAAGGGGTTGTTAGAGCCCGGACGGCTTGGCGGTTCTATGGCCTCTGGAACGGTGCTTGGAGAGCTGTGGGACGTGATTCGTAGCAACAGAGCTTCCATGGCACTGACACTTGCCTCCCTTGTTACAAGGTCGGTTTGTACGAGCGACAGTTGTGCCTCCCAGTCACCGAGGCGCTGTTCGTTTAATTCTAGTAGTGACTGTTTCCTGATCGCCTCTGCCTGTGAATTCTCTAGGCAAACCCATCCAGACTCAAGGTCCCGTTTGATCTCTTCAAGCCTTTTCTTTTCAGTCTCCAACGATATGCGCTCTGTTTGCATCTGTATCTGAACTGCAGGGACCCCTTGTAACGTCGCTTTCAATTTCTCCTCCCTAGCCTCGATGTGGGCCTCCCTCTCAGCCATTATTCGTTGTCGGCCGTCGAGGTCTTGCTGCTTTGCCCCGATCTCGTAGAGCATCACCTCTTGGTAACTCTTTTGCGACGCAAGTGCTTCAATCATCTCTTTCTCGCGTTGCCTTAGTAATGTCTCCTGCTCCTCTG
This sequence comes from Marasmius sp. AFHP31, assembly GCA_024721195.1. Taxonomy (NCBI): domain Eukaryota; kingdom Fungi; phylum Basidiomycota; class Agaricomycetes; order Agaricales; family Marasmiaceae; genus Marasmius; species Marasmius sp. AFHP31. The sequence continues at coordinate 93,440 of JANHQD010001735.1, forward strand.
TGCGCCGGTCAAACTCCACGTCCTGATCCTTTCGCTGGCGTACGAAAGACGCATCCTGCTCTTGTATAAGTCGTACAAGAGCTTCTTCGTCTCTGCAGATCGCACGCTGGCGCTCGTCAAGGGACTTCTTGAGGAGTTTGGCGTCGGCTTCGAGGCGGGAAAGTTCCTCCTGGCGTTCGGTTATCTTGTCGGAGAGAGCTTTGAGATCATTTTCCGAGGTGAGAAGCTCGGTCCACCTCCTCGATATGTCCCCCGAGTCAGCTTTGAGTGAATGGGACAGTTGAGCGAGCTCAGTGTCTTTGCGAGAAAGCTCTATATTTGCCTGCCTGTGTTTATCGAGCCTTCGCTCGAAATCCCGTTCTCGCTCCATGAACTGCAGTTTCTGTTGTTCAACCTCTTGTAGCCTTTGCGTAGCCTCTAACTCCTTCTCTTTGATCCCAAATTCCCGCTTCCTACTTTCTGCTTCCCTCCTCTCAGCCTCTTTCTCGCGTTCGTAAGCTTTCGTCTCTCTGGCACGTAGATTCCTGAGATCCTGGTCAACTCCCATGGACCTGACAGCCCAGTGGTTCGCAGGCAGCACTGGTGATGGTGAGGTCGTTTGAGGGCGGCCATTTCTCGTTGTGCGAGACCGTAGCACCTCTTCTCTTCGCGTCACATCAGCCTCCCTCTTCGTTAACTCTGCATCCTTGTCCGAGCAGCGTGACTGATCTATAGCCAGCTTCGCTTCCTGACACCGGACCACACTCTCGCGCTGAGATAGGCTCTCTGCCTGTTTCGATTGCGCAGCTTCAGCCTTGCGCTTGGACTTGACGAACTCCGCCTGCTGATGGGCCAGAACGGATTCACGTTCGTGCAACGTCTGGGCATACTTTTCGAGGCGGGATGCCTCCTGCTTCAACTCGGCCTCCTTGCGGTTGAAAATCTGCCTTTCCGTCTTTGCGGCGTCGGATAACTCCTTGTGAGCTCGTTCAAGGTTCTCCGTTTCTTCAGCGAGTTTCTCCTGCAGGGTCTCTAGGAACCCGTCCCGCTCGTCCAGTTCGTCATTCCAATCGCAGAAAGTTTCCGCCTGCCGTTTGAGGAGTCGGATGTAGCGGTTGGCGTCGGTGGGGGTTATGATTTGATGGCGACGAGCACGAGTGACAAACTCCTTGAGTATGCCCAAAATACGTATGATTGACTCGGGGTCGGGGCTGTCATCAGAAGAGGAGTCGGAGGAAGTGTCGTCTGAGTGCGGGTAGGGAGAAGAGGACTTCTCGGCAGCGAAGCGTCTCAAGGCATCTATATCGGATTTGAATTGTGCGATATGAACATGAGATGAGTGAATTCTGTGAAACGATCGAGGGCGTACCTTTTACTGCGGTTTCTGGCTCGGGCAGCTGCTCTGTGGCGAGCTTCGGTCGTAAATATCGCTCTGCGATCTCTTTGATGAGAGGGAAGTATCCTCCAGACGAAACGAGGCGCTCGAGACCCAACTCTGCGACCCGCTCATCGTCAGCAAGTGTCGTCTCAAGAATTTGAAGAGCGTCTTCGAGCCAGCGTTCCTGTGAGATCATCGGCATGCGACATGAAATTTGGAACAATGGGAGAATGGGGGCAGAAGTTGTCAAGGGCTAGTGAAGCCCAATATTCCTGTTATAGGACGCCATAACACGAGGTCGAACAACGATCATTCAAACCAGGACGGCCACCGGCCCAAACTCGCCCTCGCAGTGGTCTACAAGAGGATACCGGTTCCTTAGTGGGAAAAAGAAGGACGGACTAGCTCCCGTGAGTGGTGACACAAGTTCCTGAGTCTATAGTTGCTGTCGAACAGCGCTCCGGATTCTGGCGTTTGAATTCATGGCGACAGCAGTTGGGAGCGCTGTCGGTCATAAAGAGGTAGTTAATTTGGAATGTTCAGCTACTTGCACAAGCACACATTTGCATTAGTCGCGGTGAGGTAAGAGTTTCTGTAAGTACTCACAGAATACGGGGTTGTAGCGTCTTGAGTGGACCCACTTGTACGAGGTCAAGATGTTGAAACAGCTTTGACCGAATTCAAAATTGAGAGTCACCGGAGCAGAGGGTCGGCATCATTTGCCGCTAGGCGAAACAGGCGCCCACCTGCTTCTCGGTGGAGATTGCGTTTGGTACCAGATTTCGACTCCGTTCATGCAGTGTTCATACACATTGAAGCATACATATGAATAACTCATGGCTTCCACATACTCAGTCTCCCTAGACGCTAATATTCTATTGGCCGGGCTTCACAGCAATCTTCATGCACGACTTATTATCGAGATCTTGGAGTGCTTTCTCGAACTCGGAATGCGTATAAACACGGGATACCTGAGAGGATTGAGTCAGTACTGGCATAAACCAGAGTGGAGACCACTTACCATGCCTTTCACATTGACCTTTCCCCCGTCCAAATAATCGACCGCTTTCGAAAAGGTGTCGTGTTGACCGATGGTGCCAATTATCTTTGAATGAGTGAGTCCTTCTAATTACCCTCGTTGAGGAGATCGAGCGTACTTTAATCTCATTTGCGAATATCTTCATCGCCGACCTGCGGTTATCAGGTTAGAAGGTCGCTCGAGTCTACGCGAACAGGTAGCTTGCTGCTTACCACTGCAGCGGTTCGTTTGGGTATAGCCCGTACAATACCAGGGTCCCCCCAGGTGACACAAAGTCGAGGGACCTGTTCAACACCTTGACTGATCCCGTAGCTTCGATCTGCGAAGATCCGTCAGTAATACGGTGGTCAAATTTTCTTCCCATGCACTTACCACACCGCGAAACCCGCGGGGGTTCTCCGAGCCCAGTCTTTTCCAGTCTTCGTCCGGATGGTCCCTGTCAATCTCGAAATACTCGTCTGCAGCCCCGACCTTCTTCGCAACGTCCATCTTGACACCCTTGTTAGACGCGAGGACGACACGCTTCACCCCGGTGCATTTGAGAATTTGGGAGATCAGTATACCTTGAAGGGGATTCGGATTTTTCAGATGAGACCTGCAAGTGTCAACAAGATGACTACTCACCGCTTGGACCAGCTCCGATAATGAGCGCCTCAGAGTCCGTGGGCAAAGCAAGTTGCTGGACAGTGTGGACGGCACATGAGGCGGGCTCGATCAGGGTGGCCTCTTCGTCCGACAGGTTATGGATCTTGTACAATTTGTTAAAGTGGCTGTGGGCTGATTTTGAGTGACTGCCATGTCAAAAGTGTAAATCAAGACGTACACAACGAGATGGGACGAGAAACCGCCGGTTTGATTCACTCCTATGGTCGTGGTCTTCTCGCACTGTACGTACGCTTGACGCTTGCAGTACGAGCAATCATAACACTGTCAAAGACAGACATTGGTAGCTGCGGGTATGGAATTCTGTATCACTCACTCTTGTTATAGGATCGACAACGCAGCGGTCGCCCTCCGAGAACCCTTGGACATTTTTTCCGAGTTTGACGACGCGTCCGACGACTTCGTGACCGGGA
>JANHQD010001736.1:0-23440 GCA_024721195.1 Marasmius sp. AFHP31
CACTAAGTCGTGTATCTCCACTCTAGATTTCTACCTCCTCATCTCCCTCGCAGCCGGAGGTACATCGGGTTGGTTCCCAGACAACCTCGGCGGTAAGCCTTGGGCAGACGGGAGTGTCAACGCGATGTACAACTTCGCGAAAGCTGAAGAGGACTGGAGCAAGACGTGGCCACAAAGCGAAGACGATAGGGCTTTCAGGATGTGAGTTCTACTTCCACCTGCGCAATAACGACCACTAACCAACTTCCCTTAACCAGCGACTCCGTCAAGATGTGGAAGCTCGGAGGGTGCTAAAAAAAATCATTCTTGTCCTAGACTGACAATTTACTTTCGCTCATTTATTGTTGATACCAACCCCGCACACGATCTGATACCTTATACTTACCTTTTACCGGACGGACATCCACGAACCTCATAGACTTTTTGCAATGCGCTCGGCTAGTCGAATACTATACCTGAACCCTGTACATATTACTTGCTCCTTGAAGAACAAACCATGGTTGAACCAGCTGTTGGGAATCTTTCGCCTTGGGAACCGCCGGACGCAGCGAGCTAAAGTGATGGGCAACTTGGTTATTGGATGTCAGTATCCAAACCGGGTCTTTCCTTGTTCGTAGGTAGGTCAGTCCCAACTTGGAACGGAACTTGATGTCCATCTCTGGCAGGGTATAAACATACTGTGGTCCAAATAAATCTTTTCCTAGGGAAAAAAGCTACAAAGTAGTCGTAATGAAGATCCCTATGCTGTACCAGCCAGAGGTGGTACCACGTATTTGGTGATGGCCTCGTCAAATAGATCAGCCTTCTTTCCCAAGTCGATAACAAGCGGATGCGTCGGATGCTCTTTCTCCAGTCGTCTGAGAAACAAGGTCCATCAGTACCCAAGAAAAGACTCGATCCTAAAAAAAGGTGACATACGCCCAAAGCTCGTCAGCTTCGCCTTTCTTAGACGTTCCAAGGCCAGCAGCCACAACAAACGCAGCCAACGTCTCCGCATCATTGGCCTGTTGTTGCAAAGCCTCCTCCAAGTCAGATCTCGCCTCCGGTATCTCATTCCTCAGAATACGAGCGACTCCGCGTGATGTCAGGATATGCGGAGAGGTCAGTGACGGGTTTCCAAGCTGCTCCGTGTAGAAGTTGACAGGATTGTTATAGCCATTCTTCCCAGTTACGAGGTCAATCGTCGACTCGATAAGTTGCAAGAGAAGGTCGTCTTCAGCCCAACGCTTCGCCCGTTCGTATTCCTTCTTCGCCATGTCTGGTCGATTGATTGAGAGGTAGATCTGGACAATGACTGCGACACTAATACCTAGAAATCAGTCACAGGGCAAAAAGGACACCGATATAACAAAAAACGCACGCTTCCAAATCTTCCGTGTCATGACCGAGGGTTTCTAGTGCTTCCTCCACCTCTCCTGCGATCGCAAACGCCGTTCCAGCAATAACACGAACCGAAGCCTTTTCCCGAGGTGTTCCTTCAACATCATCACCTTCAATCTCGACAGAGAGATCGCGTAGTTCTTCTAATGATGTCTCCTTCGTGGCATCGTCTTGTGCGCCAACATAGCGCGCCAGAGATGAGACGGCTTTGAATGCGACGTTTTCCGTGTCTGATGGAATCAGTTCGAGAGCGGATTCTGGGTTGTGTAGCGCGATATGAGAGCGTGCTTGATATAACAGAATCGGGTTGTAATCCGCAGAGTTGGGATCGGGGAGTGCCAGCTCAACCAGCGACTTGTAAGCACCTAGGAAGGTGAGTTCAGAGTGTATTTTGAGTTACATTGAGCGTTCCCTAACCTAATATGAATTGTTGCTTTGCGTGGTAGAGTTCTGAAGAATCCATTTTGAAGGCGTTGAGGGCAATGATGGAGGTGAAGAGAGACCACGTTAACGGGCGCTCGAATTCACAGTTACAGGCGCTAAAGCTTGTGTTCTGGCATCGGCAATCTGAGGACGAATTCGCGAGAAAATAGGATCTATGAAAGTAGATATCTCAAACATTATAATATGTAAAGCATTGTAGAAACAGCGAATTATCCCATCCCAAAGCTCCCAGCCTTCACGCAATCGCTATCTGCCTCTGCATCGCAAACAACATCTGTGTAAGATCGTCTTTGGAGAATGACCTGGCCAACAACTTTTCGTATCCCTCCCACTGAGTGTCTTTGCCGTGCTCTATAATACGAAAAACCGGTTCCGGATCCGTTTCGCTATCGAAGAATTCCTCGTCTTCATCGTCCTCATCCTCTTCTTCTCGTAGGGGAACAGTGTCAATGTTAACCTGCTTGACCTCCTCCTTCCAGGCATCCTGCTTGAAGACCTCTATCTTATCCAGTCCGCCGAAGACATCCAAAACTTCCTTCGCCACCCCGCTTGATGTTCCCAACACCGTCAACCGTTTGACGCTGAGCCCCGTCGACCTCACCTTCTCCAGTCCAAACTTCTCATACCCGCGACTCTTTATAGCACTGACCACCAAAGGATCCGTCTCGATCCCGTACGAAAACTTGAGCTCGAGCTCCGTGACTTGACTCGGAAAATGCGAGAATAGTGCGTGGTTCCGTTCGAACACCGTTTCCATGAGGTAATCCTGCAATTCCAGGGTTATCCTTCGGAGCATGGAGAGTCGTTCGGGTAGGCGATACAGCTCTGCGATGATGTCCCTGAAGATGAGGCCCATCGGCTGCTCTTCTTGAGAATCGGGTCCCGGGAGGAGGTGATCGTTCTCATGCTGAATTGTGAGGGACCGGCAGAGGGTATCGAAAGGGTAGTTGATCTTCGTGAGATTCCTCCCACGAAGCATATCCAGGAAAGCTATCCCGTGGGAGGGGCTGAGAACGTAGACGTCGGTCGCTGCAATCTTGACGAAGATGGATTGCCAAGTGCTTGATACGAGCAGAGAGGATTTGATAAGGGTAGCGCGTTGCGGCCTCGAGAGTGGGCTCGACCAGAGCAGAGATAGGATGTGTTCGATGACCTCGATGGGTAGCGATTTGACAGCCATGTTGATAGTCGTAGAATGTTCTCGGGGTGATTTGAATAGTGAAAGATTGCGACATACCGAGGTTTATATACGTAGCACGGATCCCGTACATTCTGCTTAGCATTGCCTTTGATGGTTCCTATATGTTTCCCGTGTCCTTCGCATCTTGGGAGGTTTATCCAGACTCAGACAAGACTAGACCGAGACAAAGCCCAAGAACGCACCATATTTGAACCAGCTCCTTTGTCAGGCTACTGCCCTGCGACCGTTCATCGACTTTGAGAGCGAGATTTTCGGAGACGTGGACCGAGCTAACGAGTCATCTAAACCAGAGCCAGCGGCCTATCTATACTATATAGCGGCTGGAATGAACACCGGTACCTGTCGGGAGTTGGTCGCAGGAACGGAACAAGATAATTGACGAGCGCGCTGGGAATCAATGCTGTGCAGTTCGGCAATCAACGAATCCCCCTTAGGCTCCTTCGATGTGCAGTTGGTGCCTTCGCTATGTATTCCTCCAAGTCCTTCAGAATAATCATGCATTCCTCGCATAATTGAGCAGTAGACTCGAGTCTATCTACCTACTCCTCAAGGGACATCAACCACTGCCTATCGACATTCCCGCTAGTTTCGCAAGTTCCTTTCGATCCCTTTATGATCTTCTCAGACTTTGACCTCCCGAGTCGGTCCTCAGCGCAGTCAGTACACGATTTATCCGAGACACTCCGACGAGGCTTTCCTCCGTCTATAGATAACCTCGAAGGCTTGAGGGCCTGATTACAAACAAAACTCGGAGGCAGCCTTCGTCAAAGTCAGGACCATTTCGGAGTCGTACTTAGATGCTTTCCTCTCCTTCGTTATGGACTGGCAAATAACCAGTTCCTAGGCGTTTTACCGTCAGTTTCGCATGTCGCACTTTGCATACTAGTCTCACTTCCCCGAGATCAAGGTACAAAGGAGGCACCGTTGGTTTCGCAACGTCGGTTGCAGCCCACTACGTTAGTTTCCCAGTCAATGGTCTCACATAGATGTCGAAGTTCGGGCCCTGGAATGCACCTCACGGTTAAATCGTTTCTTTTGTATCAAAGCTCTGGCTTGCAAGTTGCCACCGTTCCCGAGGACACCGTTGTGTACGTTACTTCTAATCCTTTCGACAGCCTATGCAAATTTCAATTCTTCCAGATGATTTGCTCGCAATTGACGGCTTTCTGAACTGCTCTCCTTGAGAACGGCCCACTCGTTCAAGGGTTTCGTAGTCTGCCTACCGACCATTGTAATTCCAGGCTTAACCTTGTGCCACACGAGCTACGTAGAGAGAAAAGACTCCCAGTATCTCTTGGGCGGGCGGAGTAAAAAGGAGGTTCAATATACATATGAGGGGGAGATTTTGGCACTGGCAAAGGCATGATTAATATCTGATAATGGCATTTTCCGATGCAGTATCCCACGGTGTGGCTCGAAGTTCGGGTTCCAGGACGCGGTGCAATCCAGGGCTCGGAGCGTGTGGGCGTATGGAAGTCTAATCTTCGGAGGCTTCAAACACAGGATGTGGTTGTCAACTGGATGGATTGGTAGATGGTTTCGCAGAAGAAGTCCTACTCAACTATTATAGCGGCGGCGTCGTACAGTTCTCAAGCTTTGGACCACATACCCTCAGCAAAAAGTCACAAATGTTCAAGCTTCAATGCTTGCGATTGTCCTCACGGGGTGCTCGTTGAGATTGTTACCTCTGATTTGTCCAGGCTTCGTCAACCTGCTGGTGCGTACCCTGTATAGACATTCGACCGCCACTCCCTCGAAGTTTGCCATCTCACAGATAATTTCGGCTTGGTAAAGAGCGACCTGCGGGCTCTGATATCAAGATGGATCCATTCTAGAAGCGACATGTTAGATCAAAGATCGTTTGCAGACCTTTGAAGTCGAGGTATCGCCTTCTTGAATCAACTGAACGTTACACATAAGTATGTTCAAGAAATAGAGCTCAAGACCTCTCTGCTCGACTCGACCCCAGGAGTCCGATGCTGTTGATAAACACTTGATTCCGAAAGCGTGAAGCCTCTGCTCTGGTAGAGTCGGGCGTGATCGGTTGTTAGCGATGGGGCCAAATGAAAGTCGGGGTAGCCCAAGTCGCCCCGCAGGAATGTACGTTTGACCGAGCGACTCTATAACGAGAAAAGAAAGTATGAGTAGTCGAATCGTCAAGGAAAGTCATTTACGGACATCAGCCCGGAGACCCCGATCTGCTTTAACACTTTGTGCTAGAAGCCCCGACCTCCTCTGTCGAAAGCAGAACCTAGTTAGGATTAATGAGGGCCACGCTCGTCATAACATGGCCCACTGACAGCCTCCTCTACCCCGCCCTGGGCCCGAGGGCCGATGTTGGTCATTTTTGGTTGAAGGCTCTCGGAAGTTAGTTCAATAACCTTTCTGCCCGTGAAAGGCCATCATAAGAGCCAGTTAGTTAGGTTTCCGTGGATAGCAGATGCCTTTTCAATAGCGAAGTGGTGTCGTTGTGGCAGTTGGAATGAAAGCATGCCCAATTCGCACGATACAAAGCGCGCAAATAAGCGCCCTGATGACCGATGACGCAGATCTGACGTCACGCGCTTTCAGCGGTCCCCAATAAAAGGCATGCACGCAGCAAAGCTGACGTCCCACTAAATTTAAACCTTCACCTTCACCATGTCGAGCCAGCCCAAAGCCAACCCCAAAGATTTGCCACCAAAGCGGTCTGGGAAAGCAATCCGACCTGTTAAACCTCCTCTCCATTCAGCGAGCCTCAACAAATTTATCTATACCCTCGTCTTGCTTTCTACCCTTGTGACCGCGTACTACTCGTATCGTGTTATCCAATGGAAGACAGAAGTTGGTGGATGGTGGAATCTAGCGACTGGGAAGAGCCCAGAGCAGGTGCGTTATTCGACTTCCTTACCGTTTGGTTGTCGAGGGTAACTCATCGCTTCTGACTTCATCAGGTTATACATAACCAAGGCTCTGGAAAACAGTACCACGGAGGACCAAGCGGTACTAGGAGCGAACACGACAGCGTAGAGGACAGGATAAACGCTCTCGCGACAGCTCTAGGAATGCCTCCCAAGGACCTCGCTAAGGCCATTGCGGGTGCTGTCAGGGAGTACGTACCGCCGGCCAGCTTGTCGTCCATCCGAGAACGGGAGACTGCTGGTCCTGCTGTGGATGTGCTATTGGGTGTGAAAGATGCACCACCGGGATCGCAGTCGCAACCGTCGCAGGAAAATGCTGCGACGGGAGGCGGGAGTGTGATGGATAGCTTTGTTGGTGACGACCCAATATAAGTCAGGGATTCGGGGTTCGAGGGGAAGGACTCTAAATTCTCAACGCATCGCACAACAATAGCCTCTACAAGTTCAAGTCTCAATTGTATACTTATGGATTACAAGTAATTCAGCATAACTTATATAGACCTCTGTCGACATTCGCAAGATGGAACCGTTTCCTTCATTTGAGTTTTTGAGGACGCGCATTGCCTCTACTGGCCGCCAGTTGCTTCAACCTGACGATGAACTCATCAGCAATGTGAAATGGCAACAGGAGGCAAAGAATGAAAGAAGAGCAAGTCAGTTTTTACAAAAAATTGGTCTCATGCACCTCTGAAGGTTTCGAAGTGAGCTGAGTTAATTTTTCATCACAGGTAACAGGAAAAGGGTAGAAGAGGCAAGAAATGATGAGGATGGATAGTTCACTCACCAGGCATCCCCTGACTATGATATATTCTCTATCCCTTCTCAAGGTCCTCCCACTTTTCGCAATGCCGCGGACGCGTAACTTCCCGTCCACGTCAGACAAACCAGTAGCACACCCATGAGTGTGTGCAGACATAATGGTCGGTTGCTTGCCATCCTGTGGTGAAAGTAAAGCTGGAATCAGAGCATGAGCTTTCGAAGAGGGTAAAGGTGAAGGAGAGCAAAAAAAGGTTGGCCCGGCTGGGTCCGAGCTCATTCAAGACCCAGGTTCCCACGCTACCAGCCTTCTCTGTTCCAGTCATCGACCCCGGAGCCTGCTGCCCGCAAGACATTAAAATTTCTCTGATCAAGGCCGGAGAATTCAGCCTGGTAGCTGCCAGTGGATGTTCGACATCTCGCATTCCAAAGCCTCTCAAAGTTCCTGGCGTTATAGCCCATGGGAAAACCCCCCATAAAGTGAGCTCTCGCTCATCACTTACGTATCTTGCCACTCTGATTGAATCATCGCAAAATCATCCTGGTAGTCAGATACAACTAGAACAAGGCCTTAGAATGGTCAAATAGCCTCGCGATGATCGCTGCTTCTCAACAATTGTGTCATTGCTAACGTCGAAGAGACTAGAAATCGTCCCAGCGATAGCTGGTATTCGGTCATCGTCTGCTCATGCGAACAAACTGATCGAGCATGGCTCCCGAAAGTAAGACTTTGGTGGGCCTTATAAAGGAGGAACAAGTAACCCACGGGTCCTTTCACCCAATCTCATCAGTACAATGCTAAAATTCGACCTGTAAGTGCTACCAGCGTCCTTCCCCCTTTATCTCATCCTCGATTCTTGATGTCCTGACGAGCTCTCCTGCAGTCCAGGATCTACTACCTTGTCTCGACCTCCCGGCGACGATGGTTTCTTGGACCAATTCGTCGTAGACGACTCGAATGCCACAACAACCACAGACTTTGGTACTCACGTCGACGACACGCGGTCATTGAAAGCTGGTGACAGTGGTCCCACATTACTTGAAGACTTTGTATTGAGAACGAAGATAACCCGGTTTGATCATGAACGTATACCGGAGAGAGTAGGTGAGCATCTTCATCACCTCGTCGTCGTCCTCTACTCGCAGTGACCTGAATGAATAACAGTACATGCTCGCGGCGCGGCTGCGCATGGTTACTTCGAGTCCTACAAGGACTGGTCAGACATCACCGCTGCCTCCTTCTTGGGTAAAGCTGGGAAGCAGACCCCCGTCTTCACTCGTTTTTCGCCCGTCACAGGCTCTCGCGGCTCCGCAGATACCGTCCGGGACGTACGTGGCTTCGCTGTGCGCTTTTACACCGACGAGGGAAACTTCGGTGAGCTTCTTCCTAAATTTCACCCCTGACTGTGGCCGCCACGGAATCGACCCACTGAACCCCCCGCAGATCTCGTTGGTAACAACATCCCAGTGTTCTTCATCCAAGACGCCATCCAGTTCCCCGACCTCATTCACGCCGTGAAACCGCGTCCGGATAATGAAATACCGCAGGCTCAGACCGCTCACGACTCTGCCTATGACTTCTTCGCTCAAAACCCTTCCACTCTCCATACCCACTTGTGGGCTATGTCCCCTCACGGCATCATCCGCTCCTACCGTCACACAGATGGTTTCGGCGTCCACACCTTCCGTCTCGTGAACGCTGAAGGTAGATCCAAGCTCGTCAAATTCCATTTCAAGAGTTTACAGGGTCGTGCCAGTCTCATCTGGCCTGAAGCCCAGGTCTTGAATGGTCAGAACCCCGACTTCCATCGTGAGGACCTTTGGCAATCCATCGAGACTGGGGCGTGCCCAGAGTGGGAGGTTTGCCTCCAAATCATGGAGGAGGAAGACGTGCGCAAGTTCGGGTTTGATTTGTTGGACTCGACGAAGATCGTGCCAGAGGAACTTGTTCCGTTGACTCCCATCGGGAAGATGGTTTTGAATAGGAACCCGAGAAATTATTTCGCCGAGACGGAACAGGTCATGGTAGGTACCACTCCTTGCTTCGTGCGCCGATGATAATGACTGACGACCCTCTTCCGACAGTATTGCATCGGCCATGTCGTTCGTGGGATTGACTTTACAGACGACCCACTACTCCAAGGCCGTCTGTTCTCCTACGTCGACACCCAGCTCAACCGTAACATGGGGAGCCCCAACTTCGAGCAGATACCCATAAACCGTCCTCGCAACGAAGTTCACAACAACAACCGTGACGGTGCAATGCAACAATCCATCCACACCAACAACTTCCCCTACACTTTCAACGAGTTGAACAAGGGTCAACCTGCGCCAGCCGACGGAAAGAAGGGCAATGGGTATATCACCGCCCCTGCTCGCCGCGTCGTCGATGCTCAATACGTTAGGGAGCTTTCCCCTACATTCCTCGACTACTGGACCCAATCACGACTGTTCTACAACTCCCTCGTCCCCGCAGAGCAGCAGATGGTGATCGATGCCTTCCGATTCGAACTGTCCAAAGTCGAATCTAGGGATGTTCGCAACCGGTTCATCACGCATCTCAATAAGATGCACAATGGCGTTGCGAGGAAGGTAGCCATGTCCATCAACGTCACCCCTCCTGACCCCGATCCCAAATTCTACCATGATAAGCAGTCGAAAGGTCTCTCCGTTCTCGAAGAACCTCTCAAGACCATCGCTGGTCTACGTGTGGGCATCCTCGCTAGTATGAATTCTAAATCCTCCATCGACCAAGCCAACGGTCTCGTCAAAGAGTTCAAATCGAGGAGCGCCCTCCCACTTGTCATCGCAGAGGGCCTCGTCGAAGGTGTCAACGCTGTGTACACTTCCTCTGACGCCGTTTTGTACGATGGAATCATCGTCGTCGACGGAACGGAGAAACTCTTCGACCCAAAGACATCTACGATGACACCCTTGTTCCCTCCCCAGCGTCCGTTGAAGATCCTTCAGGACGCGTACTTTTACGGGAAACCGGTCGCTGCTATTGGCTCAGGACAGAACGCTCTTAGTTTTACGACCCCCGCGTTGACTTCGGCGAAGCCGGGGGTGTTTGTTGCGGATAACTCGACGACGGTGAAGGAGTTTGCGGATAAGTTTGAGCAGGGGCTGAAGAAGTTTAAGTTTACGGAGCGGTTCCCGATGGACGATTGAGCAAGGGGGGACTTGCTCGAGTCCGGAACGAATATGTACATATATTTGAAGTGTAATGGCTGCTCTGTTACCAGTACTATAAGAATCGTGTCTATTGATCAATCGAAAAGTTGGCCACCGTCGCAGATTATCTGTGAAACGTTGGCACGACCTTGAGTGAACGAAGAATTGGGTAGATCTCTGTGGGCTCACGGTTTGACCTGCAAGAATAGACACATGTAAGGATGCTAGGAAAACCTCGAGTAACCCAGGCTGAGGCAACATTACCTGTGATGAAGTGCGCCCCAGGAGATGCCAAATACCCCACCAAACTTGCGACTTCGGTGGGAGTTCCATTATATTTCAAAGAAGACGCGTTGGAGAACTACCATTAATCGTCTCGTCAGTCGCTCTCACCACTTGAACCCTCGGAGAAGTAAAGCATACCGCGGACTTGAGGTCTCCATGTGCTCCGCTTCCCATCTCTACGTACCGATCCTCTAAGTATTCGACTGGTGCCATGCGAGATTCAGTAATGGCGTTCATGGAGTGATTCTGGAGTGCTCACTCATATCTGTCTCGATACAACCGGGGGCATAAGCGTTCACAGTGATCTTGTGAGGGCCGACTTCCCTGGCTGTAATATATTTCCGAGGTGAGGACTCGTTAAAATACCTCAGTTTGAGAAGACGACTCACCCGTAGCTTGTGTCAGGCCACGTACGGCGAACTTGCTCGCCGAGTACACGGGCAGCAAGGCGTATCCTATATCGAACAGCACGGTTCAGTCGCAGTGTCGCACCAGAGAACAAGAGACCCACCTTGCTTTCCGCCGATAGAACTGGCACCAATGATTCTGCCTCCTCGACCTTGAGCAATCATCTGTTTCGCAGCGTATTTGTAGCAAAGGATCACCCCTCGTATGTTCACAGACATAATCTTGTCTGCCAGTTCCATAGGAGCTTGTGTCGTCGTGGGTCAACGATACCAGCCACTACAGATGAAGTCAAAGTCAACTCACTTTCAACCAATGTGCTCCATTGAGCTATACCAGCATTCGCTACCATCTGAGAGAGTCGAAAACCTTGAGAATTCTATTCACACGGGTATCAACAAAACAGCTTACCACATCCAATGAACCGTGTTCCTTTACAACCCCTTCGATCATCTCAATGACCTGACTTTCGCTACTTACATCCGCCAGATGCAACGAAGCACGAGCCCCCTTAGATTCCGTTACTTTCTTGACCTCATCGAGAGTGCTGGAGGCCGTATCTGCCATTGGTTGAATATCGTTGATGGCGACGTTGAACCCATCCTCCGCGAGTTTCAATGCTATACCTCGACCGATTCCTCTTGCTAATGCAGATTAAGAGTGAGATCTGAGCATCCTACTGGGAGTGCGGTTCGTCCTCAGCTCACCTGCTCCGGTAACGAGTGCTGTTTTTCTCTCGACGCTGTGAGTCGTAGAGCTGGCCATGATGTGTTGCTATGTGTCTGCCGGGCTCACAGGATACATGATCTTGACCTAGTTGCGCTTTCTTATAGCCGGAAGCCCGGGTGGATCCCAGGCCCGATGATATATCTTGAGAGCCCCGTGTCCTGAGGATTACATCAACGGAAAGGACAAGAGCAAGATGTCACTCACGAAGTGTATTGGGCTGACCGTCACATGGGGACCATATTGGGTAGAGCGCTGGCATTGTTCCAAGAGAGATGTCGAGCCTACTCCTTGTCTTTTGCAGAAATAGCAAACAGACCAGCAGTAATATAGAAGATTCATGGCTTGGGATAGAACGTGCGTTGATCTATTGTTGGGCAGCCCTACCGAATCGGTTGAAGGTATTCCTACCACAGTGAGGAAGAATTGAATGTGAGGACCCGGTGTTATCAACCAGTCTGAGAGGCCCCTCAGATCAGATATAACCACAGAGGTCAAGGGAAACAAACGACAAGAGGTCAAGAGGTTAAGAGTCAAGACACCGTGACCAAGCGACGCAGCTCGCGACGCGTCAGTAACGTGACTATGCACAGCCACTCCAAATTTGAGCGGACGAAGCCGGAGTCCGTTACAACCTTCGACCAATCCAACTTCTCGTTTCTCAAATTCTCCTTTAGACGATGCTTGCGACAAGAGCGTCGACACGCAACGCACAGCGTCTAGCGCGCTCATTTGCCACTGTTGTTGACAGCGCAGGCGTCAAGGTCGCTGCAGTCGATGCTAACCAGCCCACATCCTCGGTGACATTCCTTGTCAAGGCTGGTAGTCGGTTCGAGCCAAAAGCTGGTGTTGCTCATGGATTGAAGAACTTTGCTTTCAAGGTAAGGACTGACTTCTAGAGATATTCGAAGAGGCTCACAGGATTTGACTGGTTTTTAGAGCACCGCAAAACGTTCAGCATTGGGCACCATTCGAGAGAGTGAACTGTACGGAGGCGTCTTGTCTGCAAACTTGTCGAGAGAATACCTTGCATTGACTGCGGACTTTTTGAAGGGAGATGAGTAAGTTGTCGCAACAAATTGGTCTGAATTTTCGCGTTTGATGATTCTTGCTCAGGGAATACTTCGTCGACGTTCTCTCTTCCTTCGTCACCTCTGGCCGCTTCACCCGTCACGAATTTGAGGAATACGTTTTGCCAGTAGTTCAAAGCGAGACACATGCTGGACACTCGACTCCTGCCGTCCATGCTCTCGAGCATGCCCACGCCTTGGCCTTCAGAAATGGCCTCGGTTCTTCCCTATTCGCCAATGAACATCCTTCCTTCACAGCAGAAGACATCAAAGCATTCGCTAAATCAGCCTTCACAAAGGGCAACATTGCCGTCTTGGGTTCCGGAATTTCCCAAGAAGCTCTTTCGAAACTCGTTGACCAGTCCCTAAGCAAGCTTTCTGCCTCTGCATCCTCAACTCCAGCCGCCGCCTCTTACTTTGGTGGAGAGACCCGCGTTCAAGCACACGGCCCTCAGACCGTTTTCGTCGGCTTCGGAGCTGCTGGCAAACCTTCCGCCGAACTCGCAGCGCTCGCTGCTCACATATCACCCGCCCCCTCCGTCAAGTGGTCCCGCGGCATATCCCCCATCGCCTCTGCCATTCCTGAAGGCACTACGGTCCAGTCTGTATACCTTCCTTACTCCGACGCTACCCTTCTCGGTTTCTTGATCCAGGGTCAGAACGGTGCGGCTGTCAAGGAGGCTGGTAAGGCCGCTGTCAGTGCCCTGAAATCTGCAGGCAACGGTTTGAAGGGAGAGGACTTGAAGACGGCTGTTGCAAAGGCCAAGTTTGCTGCCGCGTCTGCCACTGAAAGTCGGGAGGGCCTCGTCTCGCTGCTTGGTGCTCAGGTCTTCAGCGGGTCGCAAGCTACCGCTGAGGCTGCCCTCAATGCTTTCGATGGTGTTTCGGAGAGTGCTTTCGCAAAGGTAAAGCGTTCTCGTTTTTTGCCTTTGTTATGCACGAACGTTGATAACGATGATTCCTCTAGGCCGCTTCGACCCTTGTCAAGGGAAAACCCACATACGTGGCTGTTGGTGATATTGCATCGCTTCCTCACGCGGACGAGTTGGGATTGTAGACGTAGCTTAAAGACGTGGTCATATAAAGTAATTGGTCTTTTAAGAATACACTTTCACTCTTATCGCCTCACTGCGCCCCAGGTCCCCTATAGGTTACTGATACAGTAGTCAACTAAGTCTGCCCAGTCTTCGAAGGACGCTATTAGCTCCTTCAGACGTCCTCGGTACGTCTTCCCTAGTCTAGTCCTGGATTTACTCTTTTTTCCTCTTTCTAGGTCATTTCAGCCCAGGCATTATGTACTTACTTGGGCTGCCGTCACCTACAGATAGAGTCTGTTGAGCCATCGTACAGGGATTATTTCACGAGATTTTCTCTCCCGGATGATGGCGACACGCGAGGGCCGCCTAACACACATTATGTCTCAGACTATGAATCTTCTGTATTACTGCCTGTTCGCTGCTTCTGTTCCCCATGTGACAGTCAACCCAATACACTTCGTGAGTGGCTTCTTGCTCTTGTCCTTTCTGTTGACGTAATCCTTAGGACACGGGGCTCTCAAGATATATCATCGGGTCCAGAATTCACCCAGGCTTCCGGCTATAAGAAATCGCGACTAGATCATGAAGACTATTTATCTTCTGAACCCAACAGACGCATAGTAACACATCCGAGCCATGATTAGTTCTACAACTCCCAGCACTGAGAGAAGAACAGCGCTCGTCACCGGAGCAGGTGAGCTTAGGACGAGTCGCACTTCAAGTAGGACACTCAAATCCCCCTCTGCGTCTGTATTAGCAAGAGGGATCGGTCGAGGTATAGCACTGAAGCTTGCAGAGGATGGGTTCGACGTCGCCGTCAACGATATTCCGTCAATGGCAGACACGGCGTCCACCACTCTCGATGAGATCAAGAAAGTAACGGAATCTAAGGGAGCTCGTGCTTCGTTGCATCTGGCGGATGTAACGAGCGAAAGTCAGGTCATTGAGATGATCGAAGGGGTTGTAAAGGAACACGGGTCATTGGACGTCGTAAGTTGTTTTCTTTGATACCCGTCCGAATAGAATTCTCAAGGCTTTTGGCTCCCTCAGATGGTGGCGAATGCTGGTATAGTGCAATACAGTACCTTGGTTGAGAGTGAGTTCAACTTGGTCTCGTCCATGATCAATGTTGACATCGTAATGGAACTCCAGCTCCCATGGAACTGGCCGATAAGATTATGTCTGTGAACATCCGAGGAGTGATCCTATGTTACAAATACGCCGCGAAGCAGATGATTGCTCAAGGTCGAGGGGGCAGAATTATTGGTGCCAGTTCCATCACCGGGAAGCAAGGTGGAAGTTTCTTTGTTCCCTGTTACGGAAGAAACTGAGCTGTTCCATACAGGATACGCCTTGCAACCAGTGTATTCGGCGAGCAAGTTCGCCGTTCGTGGGCTAACACAAGCTACGGGTGAGTCGTCTTCTCAGTAGTTCGATTAGTTCTCACCTTGGAAATACAACAGCTAGGGAAGTCGGCCCTCACAAGATCACCGTGAACGCTTATGCCCCCGGTTGTATCGAGACGGATATGCGTGAGCACCCACAAATCACTCCATGAACGCCGCAACTGACATTCTCATGGTACTAGTCGAATACGTGGAGGGTCTACATGTAGAGATGGGGAACCCGGGAGCACATGGAGACCTCAAGTCCGCGGTATGCTTTGTTTCTCGTTGGGCTCAAGTGACGAGAGCGACTGACGAGACGATTCATGGTAGTCCTCCGCCTTGTCTTCTTTGAAACATAACGGAACTCCCACCGAAATCGCAAGTTTGGTAGGGTATTTGGCGTCTCCTGGGGCGCACTTCATCACAGGTAATGTTGCCTTAGCCTGGGTTACTTGAGGGCTCAGCGTCCTCATATATCTCTATTTTCGCAGGTCAAACCGTAAGCCCACACAGATTTACCCAATTCTTCGTCCACTCATGGCCGTGCTAACGTTTCACAGATAATCTGCGACGGTGGCGCACTTTTCGATTGATTGAACGTGTTCCCCGGTCTAGTCCTACCGGTCATAGTTTAGCTAATGGTAGCCTTATTTACTATTCTTCCCGTCTTCCCAGGTCCTTAGACCAGCGCACGTTGTCTCCCAAGCCATGAATTCTTTATTTTATTGCTGGTCTGTTTGCTACTTCTGCAGAAGACAAGGAGAAGACTCTATTCCTAAATCGGCGCTCTACTTGATACAGTACAGTCCTCATGTGACGGTTAACCGAATACATTCGTGAGTGGTAACTGGCTCCTGTCCTTTCCGTTGATGTAATCCTTAGGACACGGGGCTCTCAAGATGAATCATCGGGCCTGGGATCCACCCAGGCTTCCGGCTATAAGAAAGCGGGACTAGCTCAAGCCCATGTATCTTCTGAGCACGGCAACACACACTGGCAACACTGCATCGAGCCATGGCTAGTTCCACGACCCCCAGCGCCGAGAGAAGAACAGCGCTCGTTACCGGAGCAGGTGAGGACGAGTCGCGCTTCAAGTACTACGATGACCAAATCTCACTCTGCATCTGCGTTAGCAAGAGGAATCGGCCGAGGTATTGCACTGAAACTCGCAGAAGATGGGTTCAACGTCGCCATCAACGATATTCCGTCAATGGCAGATACGGCCTCTAACACTCTCGAAGAGATCAAGAAAGTGACGGAATCTAAGGGAGCTCGTGCGTCGTTGCATCTGGCGGATGTAAGTAGCGAAAGTCAGGTCATTGAGATGATCGAAGGGGTTGTAAAGGCACACGGGTCATTGGACGTCGTAAGTTATTCTCTTTGATACCTGTGTGAATAGAATTCTCAACGATTTCGGCTCCCTCAGATGGTAGCGAATGCTGGTATAGTGCAATGGAATACCTTGGTTGACAGTGAGCTCAACTTGATCTCATAACCACTGCTGACATCGCAATGGGACTCTAGCTCCCATGGAACTGGCCGACAAGATTATATCTGTGAACATACGAGGAGTGATCCTATGTTACAAATACGCCGCGAAGCAGATGATTTCTCAAGGTCGAGGAGGCCGAATTATTGGTGCCAGTTCCTGCGCCGGGAAACAAGGTGGGAGTCTTTTTGTTCTGGTTCGGAAGAAACTGAACTATTCCATACAGGATACGCCTTGCTGCCCGTGTACTCGGCGAGCAAGTTCGCTGTTCGTGGGCTAACACAAGCTACGGGTGAGTTGCCTTCCTTCTCACAATGAAGTAGTTTGATTAGCCCTCACTTCGGAAATACAACAGCCAGGGAAGTCGGGCCCCACAAGATCACTGTGAACGCTTATGCCCCCGGTTGTATCGAGACGGATATGAGTGAGCATCCCCGTATTACTCCATGAACGCCGATGCTGAAAATCTCATGACATCAGTCGAATACTTGGAGGATCGGCACGTAGAGATGGGGAACGGGACACATGGAGACCTCAAGTCCGCGGTATGCTCTGCTTCTTCTCGGATTCAAGTGATGAAAGCAACTGACGTAAACGATCAATGGTAGTCCTCCAGCTTGTCTTCTTTGAAATATAACGGAACTCCCACCGAAATCGCAAGTTTGGTAGGGTATTTGGCGTCTCCTGGGGCACACTTCATCACAGGTAATGTCGCCTCAGCCTGGGTTACTCGAGGTTTCACTAGCGTCCTCATTTATCTCTATTCTTGCAGGTCAGACCGTAAGCCCACAAAGATTTACCGATTTTTTTTCGTCAACTCAAGGTCGTGCTGACATTCACAGATAATCTGCGATGGTGGTACAATTTTCGATTGATCTATAGGCACGATTAGTATAGTACAAGTAGCAGAGCAGCCATTGCACTTCAGATATATGTACATATTCGTTCCAGACTAGTCCCCCCTTGCTTGATCATCCATCGGAAACCGCTTAAACTTCTTCGGCCCTCCTCAAACTCATGCTTCCTTCTCCTTCTGCCTAAGTGGCGACTCTAATCCCCCGACATTATTGCAGGGAAAGAAGGTCAAACTCAAGTCCAGGCGATCAAGAGCACCCAATGCCATCGCAAGCTTTTTCATCGTCACCGCTGGTTGGCAATATGCAAGGGCCATTCACCTTTGGCAAACGAGCCACTCACTTTGAAGTCTAGATTGAGGGGTGCAGCGTGTTGTGGCAGTCACCGACGGTGGTAGTTTAAATTCAAGTTGGACAATTATTGAATAAGCGCCCCTATTTATGTAGAATCGGTTGCTTAGACGCGCGACGACACGCTCTACGCCGACGGAATACGCGTTCTGCTATATGAGCGAGCTACGTCAAAGTCATATATAGAGTGAGGGGGATAAATGATACAACGTAAAGTAATTTATTGTACAAACTGCGAAATAGCCGCATCACATGCAAAAGAGACGCTTGAGATTCTTGAATGAGTGTTTGACTCTTGACAGTAGTGTCGAGTTCTTGGGTGTAACGATAAGTTGTTCAGAGGAACCTTTTCATGAGCGTCTGAGTACATACGATAAGACGGTGAACAAGGACGAGACACACCTGCCACTGGACCTTGTGGTTTGTTTGCGAAATACTCTTCGTCAATTTGCCGAGCCTTCTCTATCTGCTCCTGCATCTTGTCCCCCTTGTGTTTACCCAACAGCCTGTGACACCAGAAGTCAGAGATTGAAGCAAGGGTCGATAAGTAAGACATACCTGTAGAGTGTATCGAGTTCCTCGTAGAGATCTTCCGGGTCGTTCACACAGTTGACCTCGGAAAGATCGTATGAGACGTCGAAGACGGGAAGCTGGTACATCTCCGTGTCCTGAGCAATCACGGGAGCCGTTTCTGTCGATTTTTCTCCGTCCGGGGGAAGACCCAACTCCTCCCTGACCTTCGCCTTCGCTTCGAGCAGCACTTCATAGAACTCCCGATCAGGATTTTCACGTTCGAGTTTCTCTTTATCGATCATTGACATGATCAATTCAAACTCTGGTCGAGATGCAATGCCATAAGTGATTGGTGGACAACATGCAAGAGGAATACGACAAACCTTCCTGTTCAGGATCATCTTCGTCCTCCGAGTCATAGTCCGACTCGACATCGGAGTCCCCGTCCATCGAACTCTCCGTTCCGACGCATTGAGCCTCCTGAGCCGGTTTTAACCGCCTGTGTTGAGTCCGCCGATCCTCATCCATCAACAAAGTCGACTGGAAGGCATTCGTAGATTCGAGCTCACGTATGTGAACTGGCTTCTCCTTGAGCATGATGCTCCGGCAGCGAGCACTACCCCCGAATAGATGCGATACGTAGCAATCTTTCCACGGAAGGGGCATAGACGGTTTGAGGGGCTGTCGCGATAGAGGATGGTGCGTATTTGGGAGGATGGGGACAGACATTTCGGGTTCGATACACTTCTCCTCGTCCTTCTTCCGTAGACCTTGATAAATGAGCTTGAACTCATACGTGTGGTAGGGCCTTTTTAGCCAGAATCCGGGCTGATCCCGCTGTAAGCATCAGAGAAAACCAAGTCAGTTATTTAGACAAGGAGCGATAAGGTGGCACGTACCATTTCAACCATTGCGACGTACTTCTTACAGCTGAGCTTTCGACAAGCTTCGGTAAGCTTCGAGTCCTCTAGATGCTCGACGGTTGCAATAACGTCAATGCTGAAGACTACAATTGTGTTGCGCTGTGGAAGTTCCATGCTGGTCGGAAGTGGTTGAAATTCTCGGTGGTCGTTGTGCAGGGAAATGAACGAGAACGTTCATTTTATATCTACTGTAGCTGTCCTGGCCATCGTGCCACAGTGAGTCAGACAAAGGCCCGGCTCGTTCATTGTTGTCCAGTAAGGTCACGGAGATCGAAGAGAAAGACAAAGGCGTGCCAGGTTCCCACGGGTAACCTCCTCGATCCCGAACCGCCACCTGCCATAGTCCAATTCGATAACTGCCTCCGGTTTCGATGTTGCTCACATTCTATTCTCTATTTGGCTCACGCTTTGGCCCATGCTCATGCCCATAGTCCTGCTTTGCCCGTGTTCTGCCACATATCTCTGCTTCCATTGTCTCTGGCGCAATCGACTCTATATAATGCCACTGTTCAGTCTTCCCAGAATCTCTGCTCCTCAACTATCCCTTTGCTAGCCAATCTACCGCTCTATACGATGACTCTCTTGACAACCTCTCAACTTGACACAGAAAACCTTCGACAATGCTCGAACCCTCAGTGTACTCCTCCTCTTTCGCACGAACCTAGACGTGGATCTGAACCACAAGTTGGAGACATTATTTGTATCCGCATTTCAGCACTGGCTCCTTTTTACAATCTTCTTGGAGACGCCACCGACCGCGGCTGTAAGCCTGGCGATCGTCCGTGCATCATAACGGCAATGAAGAACGATGGAATCTTCACCGTCTGCCTAATGGCCACCTTTGACAAGAACTCCTACAAAGGATTACCAGCTATATTCAAAGAATTTATTGTCCTCGTACCTACCACCAACCCTTCGGACGATGCTTTCTTGAACACAAGACTCCGACGTCATGTTCACACAACTCCAGAATGGACAATACCAGGATCGGGCGTCTGTGGCTCACAATACCTCATTGCTCTTCCCATCACCGTTCCCTCGAAGCCTTTCAAGAAGTGGAGAACCACGGATATGCCTACGGACGCAGGGTTCTTTGTGGACGAGACTACTATGTCAAAGCTGAAGGACATCATTTATGAGCATGACAATAGGTCAAAAGAATGGTTAACAGAGAATGGTAGCTTGAAGGCATCCAGTATGCTCCAGGCTTTGCGAGACTTAGAGAAGGTGCGTGTTTCCTAGGCCTTATCGGTGGCATCGATTGACTTTCCAATACCAGACGTACAAATCCAGGGACAGGGCAGCGGAGGACGATCGTGCTACACTCCTGGTGGGTTTCAGGCCATATCTAACTATACCGTTGATATCTGAGCGTTCTACTAGTCAAGGAGAACCTGGGGAACGAGAGGAAAGAAGAGCGTAGTACTTTCAGCGGTAAGTCTGCCATGCATAATGAACCTTTTCGACCTGAACGCCACCTCAGGGCTTTACTCCCTTAGCCAAGGGAGGTACAAAAGACGTGGACGGTTTCACGATTGTCGGCCCGGACGTGAGCCTCCCTCACTTGCCGTCCATGTTCCGACTCTAACCCGCTACAACCACAGGGAAAGGAAGCCAAACCCAAGTCCCGGCGGTCGAGAGCACCATCTTCCAGAGCCCCTAGTAACATCGCAAGCACCTATGCCCCTCGCTATGGTTTTCGGCCGGTTTCTTGATGAGAGCGGCGCGCCGTCCGTTTCTGTTCCGATCTCATGTATCGATATGTCCGACCTTCGCTGTTCAGCTTCATGTGTCTTCCTGTATATTTCACTGTATCCATTCAAACACGTAACCGATTCGATATACACGCCATATTTGTTCTTACCACTAATCTGTATTTCCACTTTGTATTTGCTTTGTTCATGCACAATACCCAATGCCGCAATAAATGCGTTAATATAACTTGCACCCATACTCACCCACCGTTTTCAGTAGCAAGAGTATAAGTGTATAATGCCTTACAATCTGGGCATGAATCTCCGCCTATAGACTAGTAAATACTCACGACCATTTTCGAGCATTTCTCTCAGACTTCTGATCACGGGTAACAACGCATAGAGTAAAAGGCGCACGTTAGTTCGGTTGACGAGATCAGGGGACTCCTTTGGGCTCCTCATGCAGGTCCACCAAAGCTGATATCCTGGCAGGCACTATTAGGCACTATTTCACGGTCGACGCACGATGATTTGAGGAACTCTTGATAGCGTATCTCGTATGTGAACGAACTCGTGGGTGGGTTTCCGTCGTTGTAAAGCACCGTGCACAAGAAACACCAGAAGAGCGTCTCGATGTCGTCCAACATCGAGTGCACGTAGTATTCCTACCCGAGTCCTTCTATGACAGGGGGGAAAATAACCTTGAGGCTATAACAAACCGAAAGCATCCTGATCTTTCGTCGTTACCAGGATGGTAATAGCCAGACGTGCCCAAAGCAACCATGTCGCCATCGGATATCACCAATCTGGCTCGAAATTTGGCATCGTGAGCATCGACACCAAGATCATGCGCCAGTTGGAGAGCCCGCGCAACGTTTCTCAGCAAGTCCGCAAGAATCTGCATCTTTTGATCCTAAGGTTCGCCACCACCGACTAAAGCACTGAGGCATTGTAGATGCTCTATCAGCATTGTGATATTGTGAATTGATGCCGATTCTTGTAAATGTATTGAGCATTGTAAAGGTATGCCCTCTATTTTGGCGATCTGGGATACGAGTTTGAAAACCGAGAAGGATTTGATCTGGATCCTATCCTCGAAGTAACTAAGTTCGTGAGAGAGATATTCCGGTGTAAGTAGCCTGCTTGATAGACACCCAACCAATCTGAAGCTCGACAATGAGTCGACAAGTCCTGAGGCCCGACAGCCAAAGAGGTGAGATCAAGACCGAACGTACTAAGAAGAGCCTGTGCGAGCGCCACGCGTACTTCTTGTGGGTCCTTGCAAGCCTCGGAAGTCTCCTTCGTACTTTGTAAGAGCCATTCCGAGGATACGCGCGTCGGGCCTTGAGGGAGGGTTATCTTGGAATACCGGTATGTGGGTGATGCAATCCCCTTCAGCTTCCTCGCTCTCATACTCCCCCGGCAAGAACAAGACATTGGTCATCGGCGCTTCATTCGAGTCGGACGCTTGATGGGAATATAGGGTATTGAGAAGCCCAAACGCGTCGTCCAGACTTACTCTTGAAGCTGAAGGCTCGGCAGGTCCGACTTCCCGCAGGGGTTGCCAGAACGCTTAAGTTTTTATGAGGCGTACGCCTCCTTTCGATAGTGCATGCAAGTCCGTTGAGCTGGGGCCTGTCACAGCAAACACCGATTGCTGGAGAGAACGGATAATTGGCCTCCCATGCTTAGTGGGTACTGCCAGTCTTCGGGACTCTCGAGGTTCGTGCGCTGGTGGGAACAGAGCAGTTGAATTAAGGAAGCATAGGATACAGAATTCGCACTCACCCGCGTAAGGGGAGTTGCCAGAATCTCAATTTGCGACGTTATCTGAAATGATCCTCCCAACCCAGCGGCAGGTCGTAGTAAGTAGAGAAGTCCTTGCGACTGAGCCCAAGGCAAAAAATTCAGTAATTCGGCTCGTCGTCATTCTCACACGTGCACCGGAGACCGGTGCTACAGTGCCAAGTGGTGCTACTCCGACTCGCGACGCGACGCGCATAAGGGTGACTCAGCGCTAGAATCGGTGCCGTCATTGTCAACCTTCTATCTGAACCACCATCTTTCTCGACATACTATGGAAGAGGATTCCGAAGTTTATGCTGGCCTTCCTGCTCACGTACAAAACAAGATCGATAAGGCGTTCTATGATGCCCTCGGTTACAATAACGGTAGAAGAAGAAAAGGCAACCACACCAGAAACCGTGCCACGAAGAAGAGAAAGGTGGATTCAGGTGGTGGCTTCCTGATAGACGATGACAATCAACAGCACTCGCTGGGTGGTGGCGGTGGTGGTTTTATAGTAGACGATGTACCTGAGCCCGCCACAGTGGGAGGTGGTGGGTTCATCGAGAATGACGAGGAAGACCGGCATGAAATTCTCGACAATGACCAAGAGAAACCTGAACTCATACCATTGTCGACCATTCCCGATGCTCTACAACTGCTGGGCCTCGACCCGGATGATGCCCAAGTTATGGGTGTATTCAGGCGAGCAGCTTCCGACTGGCGTGACGTTCAAGGTGATGGATCCACGACTGCAAATAGGGACACTGAAGAAGGTCTTGTTAGTCTGAAGGACTGGAGGGCGGTTTGTGGGGTACTTCTTGAGGGCGCGGATATCCCGGAAAGCGTAGAGCCCCCGGACATCGGAGAGGATGACTCCGATGGTCCGCCCTCAGACAGCTACGAGCCTGAGGACGACTCCGATGAATACCTTGAAGAGCAAGATATCTCCCACCAAAGACGTCGCCGCACTCGGGGAACGACCGCCAAAATGACAGCGGATTTCGACTTATCTTCCCTTTCTGGAGACGACGAAGATGAAGATGTGCCCTCAGCCAGACGTCT
>JANHQD010001736.1:23460-45536 GCA_024721195.1 Marasmius sp. AFHP31
TATGAGCGAGCTACGTCAAAGTCATATATAGAGTGAGGGGGATAAATGATACAACGTAAAGTAATTTATTGTACAAACTGCGAAATAGCCGCATCACATGCAAAAGAGACGCTTGAGATTCTTGAATGAGTGTTTGACTCTTGACAGTAGTGTCGAGTTCTTGGGTGTAACGATAAGTTGTTCAGAGGAACCTTTCCAGGAGCGTCTGAGTACATACGATAAGACGGTGAACAAGGACGAGACACACCTGCCACTGGACCTTGTGGTTTGTTTGCGAAATACTCTTCGTCAATTTGCCGAGCCTTCTCTATCTGCTCCTGCATCTTGTCCCCCTTGTGTTTACCCAACAGCCTGTGACACCAGAAGTCAGAGATTGAAGCAAGGGTCGATAAGTAAGACATACCTGTAGAGTGTATCGAGTTCCTCGTAGAGATCTTCCGGGTCGTTCACACAGTTGACCTCGGAAAGATCGTATGAGACGTCGAAGACGGGAAGCTGGTACATCTCCGTGTCCTGAGCAATCACGGGAGCCGTTTCTGTCGAGTTCTCTCCGTCCTGGGGAAGACCTAACTCCTCCCTGACCTTCGCCTTCGCTTCGAGCAGCACTTCATAGAACTCCCGATCAGGATTTTCGCGTTTGAGTTTCTCTTTATCGATCATGGACATGATCAATTCGAATTCTGGTCAAAAAATTCAATGCTATAAGTGATTGGTGGACAATATGCAAGAGGAATATGACACACCTTCCTGTTCAGGATCATCTTCGTCCTCCGAGTCATAGTCCGACTCGACATCGGAGTCATCATCCATTGAACCTTCCGTTCCGACGCATTGAGCCTCCTGAGCCGGTTGCAACCGCCTGTCTTGAGTCCGCCGATCCTCATCCATCAACAAAGTCGACTGGAAAGCATTCGTACATTCGAGCTCACGTATGTGAGCTGGCTTCTCCTTGAGCATGATACTCCGGCAGCGAGCACTACCCCCAAATTGATGGGATACGTAGCAATCCTTCCACGGAAGGGGTATAGACGGTTTGAGGGGCTGTCGCGATAGAGGATGGTGCGTGTTGGGGAAGATGGGGACGGACATTTCGGGTTCGATACACTTCTCCTCGTCCTTCTTCCGTAGACCTTGATAGATGAGCTTGAACTCATACGTGTGGTAGGGCCTTTTTAGCCAGAATCCGGTTTGATCTCGCTGTAAGAATCAGAGAAAACCAAGTCAGTTATTTAGACAACGAACGATCTGGTGGCACGTACCATTCCAACCATAGCGACGTACTTCTTACAGCTGAGGTTTCGGCAAGCTTCGGTAAGCTTTGAGTCCTCTAGGTGCTCGACGGTTGCAACAGCGTCAATGCTGAAGACTACGATTGTGTTGCGCTGTGGAAGTTCCATGCTGGTCGGAAGTGGTTGAGATTCTCGGTGGTCGTGTGCAGGGGAAAAAACAAGAGAGTTCATTTTATATCTACCGTAGCTGTCCTGGCCATCGTGCCACAGTGAGTCAGACAAAGCCCGGGCTCGTTCATTGTTGTCCAGCACGGTTACGGAGATCGAAGAGAAAGACAAAGGCGTGCCAGGTTCCCACGGGTAACCTCCTTGCTCCCGAACCGCCACCTGCCACAGGCCAGCTCGACAACTGCTTCCAGTTTCGATGTTGCTCACATTATATTCTCTATTTGGCTCACGCTTTTACCCATGCTCAGGGCCATAGTCCTGCTTTGCCCGCGTTCTGCCACATACCTCTTCTTCCATTGTCTCTGGAACTCGACTCTATATAATGCCACTGTTTAATCTTCCAGAATCTCTGCTCCTCAAACTGTCCCTTCGCTGGCCGATCTACCGCTCTCTACGATGACTCTCTCGACGACCTCTCAAACCGACGCAGAAAACCTTCGACAATGTTCAAACCCTCAGTGTACTCCTCCTCTTACTCACGAACCTAGATGTGGATCTGAACCACAAGTCGGAGACATCATTTGTATCCGCATGTCAGCACTGGCTCCATTTTACAACCTTCTTGGAGACACCGCCGACCGCGGCTGCAAGCCTGGCGATCGTCCGTGCATCATAACGGCAATGAAGAATGTTGGAACCTTCACCGTCTGCTTAATGGCCACCTTCGACAAGAACTCTTACGAAGAATTGCCAGCCATATTCAAAGAATTTATTGTTCACGTACCTACCACCAACCCTTCGGACAATGCTTCCTTGAACACAAGACTCCGACGTCATGTTCACACAACTCCAGAGTGGACAATACCAGGATCGGGCGTCTGTGGCTCGCAATACCTCATCGTTCTTCCCATCATCGTTTCTTCGAAGCCTTTCAAGAAGTGGAGGACCCCAGACATGCCTTCGGACGCGGGATTCTTTGTGGACGAGACTACTATGTCAAAGCTGGACGTCATCATTTATGAGCATGACAACAGGTCACAAGAATGGTTAAGAGAGAATGGTAGCTTGAAGGCATCTAGTATGCTCCAGGCTTTGCGAGGTTTAGAGAAGGTGCGTGTCTCCTCGGCCTTATCGGTGGCATCGATTAACTTCACAATCTCAGACGTACAAATCCAGGGACAGGGCAGCGGAGGACGATCGTGCTACACTTCTTGTGAGTTTCAGGCCATATCTAACCATACCGTTAATGTCTGAGCGTTCCACTAGTCAAGGAGAACCTGGTGGACGAGAGGAAAGAAGAGCGTGGCACTTTCAGCGGTAAGTCTGCCATACATGATGAACCTTGTTGATCTGAACGCCACCTCAGGGCTTTACTCCCTTAGCTAAGGGAGGTACAAAAGACGTGGATGGCTTCACGATTGTCGGCCCAGACGTAAGCCTCCCTCACTGTCAGTCCATCTTCCGATTCTAATCCGCTACAACCACAGGGAAAGGAAGCGAAACCCAAGTCCCGGCGGTCGAGAGTACCATCTTCCAGAGCCCCTAGTAACATCGCAAGCACCTATACCCCTCGCCGTGTTTTTGGGCCGGTTTCTTAATGAGAGCCCGGCGCACCGTCCGTTCATTTCAACCTCATGTATCGATTATGTCCGACCTTCGTTGTTTAACTTCATATGCTCGCCGCATCCTGTATATTTCACTGTATCTACACACGTAACCAATTCCTAATACACGCCGCATATGCTCTATGTTCTTACCAATAATCTGTATTTCCACTTTGTATTTGCTTTGCATGCACAATGCCCGCCGCAATAAATCCATTAATCTAACTTGCACCCATAGTCACCCACCGTTTTCAGTAGCAAGAGTATAAGTGTATGATACCTTAGGGCATCAATCTCCGCGTATAGACTAGTAGATACCCACGACCATTTTCGAGTACCTCTCTCAGACTTTTGATTACGGGTAATCCTTTCGACAGTGCGTGCAAGTCCGTTGAACCGGGCCTGCCGCGGCAAACAGCGATCCCTGAAAATAACGGGTAATTGGCTGTAAGTGGCTTCCCATGCTTTGTGAGTACTGCTAGTCTTTCGGGTTCTCAAGGTTCGCGCGCTGGAGGAAACAGAGCAGTTAAATTGAGGAAACACAGGAAATAGGATTCGCACTCACCCGCGTGAATGGAGTTGTCAGAATTTCGCGTTGCGACGTTATCTGAGTCCTCCCAGCCCAGCGGCAGGTCATTGTAAGTCGAGAAGTCCTTGCGACTGGGCCCAAGGCAAAAAATCCAGCACTTCGGAGACGGGATTGAGAATAAATGGTGTGAGATGCCTCCCAAAATTCCGACAATCTCTTCTCTGTTATCGTTACAGGGCAGAGCAAAACGCTGGCCATCCGTGAAGCACGGAAGGTTAGCATCACCCGATGTCTGCCACTACAGCACGCTAAAAAGGAGCTTCAACATAGCTCTCTGTCCGATCTCGCTAATGGGATTAAGTAGCGCAGACATGGTAATGCCGCCATGGTGAAAAACGAGAAACCGAAAAATCTGTTGTACGATATTGAGAACGATTGCAGCCGTGAATGCCAGCAACGTAACAGGATCCTGTGCTTGAGGTCGGCCATACAGTCTGCTAACTCGTGCCAATTCTTCACTGCCTTGAATACCACCTGCCCTCTTCCGACGCCAGTCAAGTTAAGGTTCCAGAGCAAGAGAACATCGTCTTTTTGCAGTCTATGCCTTGTGCCAGACGAGTCTGAATAAGAGGTCGGTTCAGAACCAGTGTCGTCGTTATCCGAGTCGTGGTGCGGGTCGAACGGGTCCTGGTCGCGTTCAAGAGCACAGTCCGTGAATATGAGCGATGACCACGTGCCTTCGAAGGAATTGAGCTTTGGTCGAACATCGTCGTAGATTTTAGTGCAAAAGCCGACGCAAGTGTTCAGGAATTGTGTGGCGGAGGAACTATTCGTTGAGGGGAGCGTGGATTCGATTTATGGAGACTGAATCAAGAAGTCGAGATTGTCTTTGAATATATAGCAGTAAGAGTTGCATTGTTTAATTTTTCTCGGGTTTCTTTGGGCGACGTAGAATTGGCGAGTCTATCGGGTGGACATTCCCAAGTGCCAGTGCGAACCAACCATATGAGCCATTGTTGAAGGTTGGGTTCTTCCCTAACGCTTATTAGACCTAGGTTATAAACTGCAAGGAAAGGGACTGAGGGGGCACAGACCTGAGACTCGAGAGGCCAGCAGGTTTCCGGGTACGTCATCCTCACACGTGCACTGGTGAGCCACTACGCGACGCGACGCGCATAAGCGTGACTCAGCCTGAGCGCTAGAATCGGTACCGTCATTGTCAACCTTTTACCTGAACCACCATCACTTCTTTCTCGACATACTATGGAAGACGATTCCGAAGCTTATGCTAGCCTTTCTGCTCAAGTACAAGGCAAGATCGATAAGGCGTTCTATGATGCTCTCGGTTACAATACCGGTCAAAGAAGAAAAGGCAACCAGAGACACACCAGAAGCCGTGCCACAAAGAAAGGAAAGGTGGATTCAGGTGGTGGTTTCTTGATAGACAACGACAATCAACAGCACTCGTTGGGTGGTGGCGGTGGCGGTTTTATATCAGACGGTGTACCTGAGCCCGCCGCAGCGGGAGGTGGTGGGTTCATCGTGGATGACGAGGAAGACCGGCATGAAGTTCTCGACAATAACCAAGAGAAACCTGAATTCATACCATTGTCGACCATTCCCGATGCTCTACAACTGCTGGGCCTCGATCCGGGTGATGCCCAAGTTATGGGTGTATTCAGGCGAGCAGCTTCCGACTGGGGTGACGTTCAAGGTGATGGATCCACGACTGCAAATAGGGACACTGAAGAAGGTCTTGTTAGTCTGAAGGACTGGAGGGCGGTTTGTGGGGTACTTCTTGAGGGCGCGGATATCCCGGAAAGCGTAGAGCCCCCGGACATCGGAGAGGACGACTCCGATGGTCCGCCCTCAGACAGCTACGAGCCTGAGGACGACTCCGATGAATACCTTGAAGAGCAAGATATCTCCCACCAAAGACGTCGCCCTCGGGGAACGACCGCCAAAATGACAGCGGATTTCGACTTATCTTCCCTTTCTGGAGACGACGAAGATGAAGATGTGCCCTCAGCCAGACGTCTGACCCCCAGACAGCGACAGACATGTCTCCAAGCATTCGCTTTATTCTTTCCGGATGCTTCCCCGGAAGACTTACCGAAGCAGAGACTGCGAATAACTGATATTCAACGTGTCGCTGGACTACTCAAGGAGAAGCTGAAGGCTGATGAGGCAAGTTTGTGTTTCTTCGTGCGACAGATCATTGCTTATGAAGACATTTGCATGCATTATAGATGGTTGACATGCTTGAGACGTTCTCAACGGCGCCTGACAAGTCTATGTCTCTCGAGGACTTCGAAAAGATGATGATCCGGGCGAAATTGGCTTGAGCCGGGACGAGGGAGGGCGCATTTAGAAGACTCTTTACAGTATATGTATGTGCCATCTCTCCTATGTATCTCGAGATGTTCTGATACGAGGCCATACCGCAGTATAATATGGTGTAATATGGTGTAATGTATGTTTATCGGTACAGCTTGAATATATATGATTTCACTCGGAACAAGTCCTTAAAGCCTGACACTGGATTCTGAGCTTATCATAAGCATGTAGCTAGATGTAGCTTCATGATTTGACTTCTCCTGATCCTCCCAGAGGCACCCATGTCGCATTAAACCCATTACCCGCCCCTCGGAAAAACTGCCGCATAACTTGGGTCACTCAATTCTGCAAGTCAACAAGTGTAGGCGAAGGCAAATGTCAAGTTATAAACGTTGTAATCAAGGGAAAATCTCATAGGGGGGAATTCAGGGCAGTGGCTGAGGACTAAGTCTTGCCAGATTTTCTATCGAATTGGAAACTGCATCTGACGCGAAGTGCAAGCACATACTTGTGCCAAGTAACCTACAAGCAAGGTAAGGTTGGGGGTCCCCCAAACCTCCGATGGCCTCAATCACTGTACCCGTCCTTCCCTAGTAGCAACCTTAACTAACGTCTCTGGTCCTGTACCTGTCGTCTCAGGCTTATCGACACCGTCGTCAGACACGCTTGTCTTCTCCTCGTCTTGAGCAGCCAACTTCTTCTCTTCCCGCGCCCGAAATTCCTGCACAACCAACCACGTCGGGTATATCGAAATCACGAGCAGACCGAGATTGATTCCAATCTACGAGCGAAGATAAGTATCATCCTGTAACGCGGAAGAAAAACCGCTGAAGGAACGTACGGGGACCCAAGAATTTATTCTCTTATCTGCATTGAGGCCGTACGCCACAGCTTGAGCGAAGGACTCGACACCACGGAGGATACCCGTATAACGAGTGAGCTCGGAGATATCTTCCGTGACTATCCAGCCAAAAAAGGCCTCATTAGCCCTCCAGCTATCCTCCTAGTGGAACGAAGAGCCACTCACAAGTACCCATGATATAATATAACCAACTCTGCAACGTCTGCTTCGAGAAACTCCAGAACACATCCACGAAGAAACCTCTAACGAACGCGCCCTTGTGCGACCAATCGAGGACTGGGTTGGAAGACTTGAAGTCGGCGATGATGACTACTGCGTAGACCCAGGCAAGAATGTGTGTCGCCACGACGATCCAGAAGCCCCATACGAGACGAGATTTCTGAGTTAGGCCTTTGTAGTCGAGGATTGTGGAGATGAGTTGGGAGGCGAGGACTGGGAGAAGGAAGATGGATGTGAAGGTGAGAACGAGACGCCCAAGACGAAGGATGTGCACATACGAGTCGGGAAGTTTCCAACGAACCCGTTCAGAGCTCGTGCACGTACAGAGAAATACAGGGCGGCGAAGGTGGAGGAGTATGAGTTGAAGTATGCAGCGGAGAAGATCGGCAGCAGGAGCAAGACCTGTTTGCATTAGAGAAGAACGTTTCAGGAAAGGGTCTATACAGCGATGGGCCTGGATTCATGTGGTCATACCTCGCGTCTTTTGAAACACCTGCCCAGATCGACAAAAGTCTGTTTCAAGCTGACTTTTGGTTGAGGTTGTACCTCGGTACCATCCTCTCGTTGGACCTTCTCGGGAGGTGATAGAAGTAGCGCAACAGGCACTGAGAGACATTGCAATGCAATGAAAATGATGTATGTATCTGCCGAAACACTGTGAGTCGAGGACGACATGCATAAACCCAAATCAGCAACTCACCGGTACCGACGTGGCCACGCTCTCCGTTTTTGTGATTCAAAGCCAAAACTATAGCACCACCGATAATCGGGCCAATCGTACGCCACCAGACCCAGATGCTGACCGACAGTGTCAGTCACATTATCGTCCGAAGACCTCAACCGTGCTTACTTCAAGTATTTCCCTCGCTTCGAAGGTTCAGGATATCCAACAGCAACCGCCGCTTCTGAGGCCCAAAACAGGCCTGCAGAAATACCATTGACAGCCTGGTCTCACAAGTCAGCTCATCTACAGGACGAACGCAGAAATCAATCAATGTACTCACCGCACCGAACAAAACGAACCATTCGTTGCCGTATTTGACGTTACAGTACAACCCGGCGGAGTAAACAGGGTACCCTACCGCTCCAAGTACTAGCGTCCACGAGAGACCGATGTAGTTCGACACGGTAGCGCCGAGGAGGCAGAATATACCCATAAGACCGAAAATGAGGGCATTCGCGGCGTTCACCACTTGAGGAAAGCGTCAGAATACGACCAAGCTCGGAGTGCATGGACCATACAATAAGGTTCTCGTGCGCCACCTGCCCCGAGAGCGCTCATGGCGTTCCATACTGTGTGAATTGAAGAATGAGAAAAGACAATCCAAGAGACGGGAAGACGATATGCTTACATCCCGGGGCGGTGAAACCAACCACACCGATAACATGGGCATTGAACCTGAGAACGTTGGGTTAATAAGAAGTGACGGAAATAATCGAGCTTCGATCACGAACATCGTAGTCCTGTACCATGTCCTCTTCCTCTCCTCTACATTTCGCAGACTACCAATCTCGTTCTTGGAGTCGGAACGGTGACCATCCTTCAATGAACCCGAAGAAGACATCTCTTATTTGACCTAAAGTAGATGCACCCAGAGAAGAGGAAGGAAGGGGGAAGAAGAACAAGATTGGGCAGGGCGTTATAACGACCCAAAATTTACATTCACATCAATTCGCGTATATGTCGTCTGATGTCGCAATTTGGAATTTTTTACAACTCGTCCGCCTGTGGATACCGAAAATGAGGTACAGCTTGGAGAGGCGTCCGAATTTCCGTCAGGTACAGTCATTCAAATCCAATCGTTTTCCTGTAGGAGCAATAGGAGGTCTGAGTAAAATTTTAAGAGCCTGAGGGTCCTAACACGAACCTGAGCCATTGGAAACTCGACCACATGTTGAATGAAATTCCTGAGAATTGTGGATCCCAGTAAAGCCGGCTGTCAACATTGAACGCGAGTTTTCGCGTCGATTTGAGGAAATCTTTCTACATATCCTTGACTTTTGTGGTGCAGCGAATCATGAAAACAAGCTTCAAGAGTCGTGAGGGTGAAAGTGAGCACAAGGTCATGGGAGTGGTGAAGAGAGGTTGCCTGCCGGCTGCTCGAGACGCATGTAGGAGTACGTAATGACATTGAACGCGCTTGTCGAAAGTCTGGATCTGCTTCATCTTTGCTATTGGAAACGAACATGCTCAATACCGGAAACCGGAAAGCAACGTTCAAACTTCCACCGTCTCAAGGAGCGAGCTCCCAGCAAGCACGACGAGAAAAGGTATGTTTCTCTTATATCTACTCTTGTAACGTCTGACGATAAAGAAAACATAATGTTTTAGGCTTTGGAAGATCAAAAACGAGTGTGTGTTCAGTTCATCGCTCTCGAAGTACCTCATCTAATTCGACATACAGCGACGCGCTCAGAAATTTGATCTGTCAAGGCAATTGGACGGATTTGCCGATCTAAATCTAGCTGGCTCCGATGAAGAAGATGAAGAGCGGAATCAGGAGGGCGTAAGAGTTGTGCACAGTGGACTCGCATCGTTCACCTCGTCGTTCGAAGCTACTTCACCAACGCAGGCCAACAAGCCCATCACAAGCCCCACGGCTTTGCTAGAGTCCAATCAAGCAGCTGGCCCCTCAAATCAGAGGAAAAAGAAGAAAAAGAAACGTTCAAATCGTGTTGGAGGAGGGGGAAACCAACAATGGGCCGACAAATGCATGTATGCAGAACTTTTGGAGATGCACGATATCGATACATGGAGTCAAAGTCAAGGCAACTACGATGGACTACCAGAAGACTTGGAGACAGGATGGGTTGCAGTTGGGCCAGTTCCGTTGGGGAAACGATGCCTTGCGATCTCGCGCGATTCGTCTGGCAATGGTGTGGGTATGCTGAATAACCTTGTCCCACGCGAGAGTTTTCATCTTGACGCCTGTACCTTTGAAGAACCGAATACAACTCTGCGCTCACGCGTTCTAGGAAAGCCTTTGCTTCCTTGGTTTCCTTCAAACCTTCCGCCTCATACAGTACTGGACTGTATTTTGGACGAAAACTGGAGGACAAACGGACTTCTTCACGTCCTGGACGTGCTGCAGTGGAAAGGCCGTGACATAGCCGACTGCGAGACTCCCTTCAGGTACGGCACTCTACCTTCCTTGCTCGAGCCGAGATCACTCAAAGACGACCTGGCCAGGTTCTGGTGGCGGGACATGCGTGTCGCCGAACTGCCTCCAGTACCACCTCCAACCTCGACTTCCGCTCCCAAAGACCCCCAGATGTACCAATTCGCCTATCCGACAACCCTTGTACCGGTTCCCCACAATACCGACACGTCTGTCCAATCCCTCTTACGATCCATAATACCCTCAGCTCGTTCTCAACGCCCGATTGACGTTATGATCCCGAATGTGACTGAACTCCAAGACGGCATGGAGGTGGACAGCGAGCGACGGCCGCTAGTAGCTTTCAAGGCAAATATCGCTTCGGACGGGCTGTTGTTATATGTGGCGGAGGCTTGTTACGAATCTGGGACGAGTCCTCTGAGTAGTTGGATTCCGATGCGAAGTTTTGATACAGATGCCATGCAGACCTCTGAAGTACCGTTGGATCTGTTCGAGAAGTGCGTAACTTCTGAACTCGTGGGTTTTTCTTCTTCTAACCGGGCTATCCTCTTCAGACTTGTTCGGAAGCGGGCAGAGCGAAAAGGGACGAGCGTTGAGGATAGTGAAATGTTATAGCTTTGCAGACGGGATAGCACACGGGTCTCAAACTATAACACTCCTCGAAGCCCGCGTGCCGAGCTACGTTTGTCTGTCTGGCGGTTCGATTTCTGATTGGAAGAGTTGAGTAGACGAGTAGACGCACATATGTGCTCCCAGAGTATGTGGCTCACGCTGGATGCCAGGACATGACACAGTGGTGGGCTGCCGAATGAGAATTCGAAATTGAGTAGCCACCGTTAGTTGCGAACGATTTGAGTTTAGTATCCGGGCTTGCGATTGCTGGGGGAATGAAGTAGGGGAAAAATAAAGCATTAGGTATACTTTACCAACAGCATCATAAAGCAGCGCTCGCCCCTGCAAGGAGCATACACGAAAACACTATGATGACAGAATCATAATGTAGGCGTCTGTTTGGCGAAGCGCGGTGGGATGGAAAAGCACGTGATGGGAATTTTTGTAGTATTACAGTTCGGCTCCTCCGTTTGCATCATGATTCATCCACGAGGACCTGGGTTCGCACAACTTCACAGTAAACAGGACCCAGACTGCTGCAACCATGAAGGACCGTTCCAACTCGTCGGAATATGGACCTGACAGAGGAAATCTTGCAAACGAAACCACTCCCCTTCTTCGACAACCGTCAACTTCTTCAAGTATTACTGAGAACAATGGCGAAACAAACAGAAAGGATGGAGAATTGACAGCAGCATCGCGTTCGAAGTTGTTCTGGCAAGAGGCAATAGTGGTATCGAAATTTGCGCTGCCTGTATTTGGGTATGTCGCGCGTCGCAATGTTTACCTTTTTCAGTCGATCTCACACATCAGTTACCTATACACAGGTTGAACGTGATGGAATACTCACTTGTTGTTGTATCGGTGCTTTCAATTGGACATCTTTCCACGGCAGCCCTTGCAGCAATTACTTTGGGAGAAATGACTGTCAACGTGACGGGGTTAAGCGTGATATTGGGCTTTGCAAGTGCCCTGGACACTTTACTTCCATCTGCATTCACGTCTGACCATCCGCAGTTGGTGGGATTATGGACTCAACGCATGAGTCTGTCTTTTGCGACATATTTTCTTGGAGATTCCGTGCTGAATATTTGTTATCTGACATAGTGGTCATCTCAACGGTGGCTCTGATAGTGCGTACCTTCCCAGTCTGTCCGAGAGATGTCGCTAACCGCATGGGTTGCAGCCAATCATAGCCCTGTGGCTGAATAGCGAGACTATTCTGCTTCTCCTACGACAGGACCCAGAGGTAGCTCGACTAGCATCCATATACATCCGTTGGATGTGCATGGGACTTCCTGGTAAGATTATACAATGCTCTTCGGAGCATCCGAGTCTGCACTCTCGTCTCATACTATTTCAGCGTTCACCTTCAATAGCGTTGCACGGTGAGTTCCTCGTCATTTCGTGAGCGTTTCCCTCATGCTACAAACCAGGCGGTACTTCATGTGTCAGGGTACGTCCTTTGCCATTCTGGATCATAAGCCTCCCCTCTAACAACGTTTCCTATTTAATCTAGACTTGTTCACCGTCCCGGGCTATATCATAGTCGCAGTTGCGCCGATTAATGCCCTGCTCAACTATCTCTTTGGTTCGCCTGCTCTTCTATCCAACAATTGGATGCTCACACTTTCATTCATTGCAGTCTGGGGACCCGAAGCAATCCGACTTGGCTTCATTGGTGCACCGATTGCAACGGCGACATCTTACTATCTCATTTCGATAGCCTACATCATATATGGTGCCTACTACGCTCCGAGAAAGGCGTGGCATCCGATCACCATGTCCATGTTCAAGGATCTTTGGCTTATCGTGAAACTGGGGCTCGCTGGAGTTGGTATGTGCGTAATCTTCATGGGTTTGCCAGCCTAATTGTCCAGAAACAGGTCAGACTGCTTCCGAGTGGTGGGCATGGGATGTCCTTGCTCTCATCGCTTCGCAGTGCGTATCAGCTTTGTGGAATCTCACGTCCACTCTCAACCTGTTACCCTAGGCTCGGATCCGAGGTCATTCTTGCGGCGCAGTCTGTGCTCGTTGTCACCTCGTCCTGCACTTGGCAGGCTCCATTTGCGATCAGCATCGCAACCTCGATTCGGTATGGCTATTCCGTTTGCGTTTCGCGTACCGGCGAGCCTTACCCCTTCGCTCACTTCAGCATCGGTAACCTTCTGGGCGAACGAGACCCCGTTCGTGCAGGCATTGCCGCGAAGGCGTCGATTTTCCTTGGCTTAGTTGTAGCCGGTCTCTTCGCGTAAGCAATCATGATCGTTTTCCTCTTGAGACTGGGACATACATACTGACGTTCAGACCATAGTCTTGTCTTGATGATATTCCGAAATCGTTGGTCTTTACTTTTCAACGAAGATCCAAGTGAGAGCCCAGGTTGTGCCCCAGGCCGTGTATGTTAAGCCCAGCTTTTTTTGCAGACGTTGCGGCGATTGTGACCGAGGTCCTGCCTCTGATGGCGTTATTCCAAGTATTCGATGCGACTGGTGCTATAACATCAGGCATTCTGAGGGCCAGGGGGAAGCAGGTGAGTTTACCCGTCATGGCCACTGACGTTCTCACTGGGCTAATTGGTTTTACAGCTGACTGGTGCTCTACTCAACTTGAGGTATGTTCGACGCATCTCTTACATTTCGAACGTACTGACGTTTGCGTTACCGCAACCCAGTGCTTACTATGTCTTCGGTGAGTTGCAAGCGGTGTCGCGAACTGGAAAATTACTGATGTTTGCTTTCGCAGGTATTCCATTCGGAGCTCTCCTCGCGTTCAAATGGCATTTTGGTCTCGAGGGATTGTGGATTGGCATTACCTCTGCGCTGATATATTGTTCCGTGGTTGGTGTGCTACTCTCGGTCGTAACCCCGGACTGGACAGAAGAGGTCAAAAAGGTCGCGGCTAGGCTCGAAGAAGGCAAAGCTTCTGCAGAGCGTGAAGGAGATGCAGAGGATCCAGGACGAAATTAGAAACTCTCAAAAAATCCTCATGTCGGGGGCCTCGACACTAATAGAGTATAGTATTCGCCTTTAATGATAGCAATGATAGACCTACTTGCAATGTATCATGACTTCCTGGTGTGCCTTGAAGTCGTTCTGACGGAGCAGTGAGCAAGAGAAGGTTGTGCGTGGGAAAATACAGCATGACGCCCCCTTCCTCCGTTCCTCCATGATCTGCAGCGGACTTTCACAAGACCCAGACTTAGATCTCCATAACTTGTGCACGCTCGTTACTTTCTGCATTCTTCCGGTGGCCCCCGTCAGCTGTTACTGAAACCGAAATTCTCTTGAGAACACTCGAGAATACAGATGTTTTGGTATGCCTTCAATGGGTAGATTTTCCTTCGTTCAATGGCCTTTAGGCGACTGGCTGAAAGATCAGGCGTTCTCATACCCGTGAAGCTGCGAGAAGACGTAACTTACTCCCGATGTCCATTCTTCGAAGGTTCTGACGAACCATCCCCCAAATCGTTGAAATCCAGTTGATACTCAAGAACCTCAGATCGTATCGATCCGAGTTGAAACCTTCTCAAACAGGTCACATATTCACACACACTCGCACACAAGCTTGACCAACTTCATCGATGCAACTCCCTTTCATATGTTGGGCATCACCGCGGAGTCTCTCACGAAAGGAAGCTAGTTCTATGTTTGGTGTTGGGTGTTGGGGTATTCCACGTGCAATTCCCTTCAACACAATTCCCTCCCCTCTTCCGGAAAGGAATGGGGTGCTCTCGTCACGGGGAAGCACTCTCTGACGACTTATATAAAGCATTTCGTGCCTTCCCCGATTTGTCTTGACCCTCTTGCGCAGTCATGTCTGAGAAACCACGCGACTCCGTAGACAAGCACGGAAATGGGAAGGAGTCGTCGAGTGTAGGTGGTAGCGCCAGCGACGACAACCGGGAGAGCGATGGGAACGCGTCGCGGCTCGACCTACTGAAGTACTACGAGGAACGCGCTGGAAATATCGTCGTCGAACCCGAGTGCGTGTTCCAATATTTGGTTTTCTTTTCCTTAAGCTGAT
Organism: Marasmius sp. AFHP31; assembly: GCA_024721195.1. Classification (NCBI taxonomy): domain Eukaryota; kingdom Fungi; phylum Basidiomycota; class Agaricomycetes; order Agaricales; family Marasmiaceae; genus Marasmius; species Marasmius sp. AFHP31. The sequence continues at coordinate 38,166 of JANHQD010001736.1, forward strand.
GAACAATGCTCATTCATAGAGAGGCCAAAGTCGAATTTGGCGAGTCGGTTGCATCCAAGCTGAAGCTCTCACCGGATGGAACCAAAGTGCTCTGGCCGCAACCTACCGACTCTCCCCACGACCCACAGAACTGGAGTAACCGCAGGAAGACTCTCCAGCTCATCATCATCACATTGGCTGCAATTGTGCCCGACTTTGACTCTGGAATTGGTGCTCGTTGATCTCGAGCTACCTCTGTGGCACAGGCTGATATGACCTTGCCAGGAATCGCTGCAATCTTTCAGCTCGCGAGAGAGTTCAACACAACGCCCAACGATATCAACAATACGACATCCAAGTAGGTCGCTGGTCTACACAAAATAGAGATGACTCATTCACACTCCCGATGAAGCTGGAGCATATTCCTATTGGGTACGCCGCCACTACTGCTTAGAGAAAACGGCTTGGATATACAGAGCCACCACAGGATGGGGAGGAATATTCGCCGTGGTTCTGATTCGACGGTTCGGACGTCTTCCCATTCTTTTTTGGTCACAGGTACGTTCACGATATTCTATCAATGGATCAAAGATAACGTCGCAAAAACAGGTCCTCGCTTTCGGATTTCTCGTCGGATGTACTTTCGCGCCAAACCTGCGAACCTTTACGGGTACGAAGCGACTGCGCTCCAGTATGCGTCGGCCTTCTGACCTGTAACACAGTTATGCGCTGTTTGACGGCCGTATTTGGGTGAGATAGTCTTTCCCTAAGCAAAAGGACAGTTCTCTCACATTCTATTCAGAACCGCCCCCCAGGTTACGGTGAGCGAATGGCCCCAGTCATGAGGTTTGCCGTTAATGACTCCGTATCCACCAGGGTCTCTATGTGGTCACCGACATGTATCCATTCCATCTGCAGGCTCGTAAAGTGAGTCGCAAAAAACTGTTATCGAATACCGCTTCATCGGACGTTGCTAGCTTAACGTCTGGACGATGGGTTTCATCCTGAGCCCCTTCCTGTCGCCATTCCTATGCGGTTTCATGGTATCCCGAACTACCTGGAGATGGGCTTATGGTCAGCCAGCCTGCATCCGATTGTCCACCTCGTCTGTTAATCTTGACTTTAGGCTTTGGATCCATCTACGGTGCCGTTGTTTGCATCTTGATCACCTTGTTCATGGAAGAAACGTAGGTTACCGCGTTCCTGGTTCTTCTTCCACGCCCCGCTCACCCCCTCTCTTTCAGTATGTATGACCGTCATGTGAATCCCGTTCCCGAACCTCAAGCAGAGCAAAGCCGGCTACGATATCGATTTGAATCACTCGTCGGCATCACCGGCTGGAAGATGACGAAGTATCGCACCCCGTGGGCAGAGGCGATATGGTCCCCGTTCAACATCGTCTGGAGACCTCATTTACTCGGAATCCTGATATTCGAGGTGAGGGGAAAGAACTTCGGGTCTGTGTGCGTGCGGATCATCTCACGAAATAATGAACATAGGCCATGGTGTTCGGGTTCAGTATCGGTCAGTCAATCGACGTTTTGTGTAGCTCCAAGTTGACCCTGGTCGTTCGATTTAGGTATCAATGTAAGGGGTGGATTGCCAAACGGCTATTTTAATACACTCATCACTCCCTGAACAGGTGACCCAAGCAGTTTTCCTAGAACAGCCCCCTCCAGAAGGATTTGGGTGGTCACAGATCGCGATTGCAGGGGGGTACGGCACACCGATTGTAAGTAACTCACTTTGTGGGGAAAGGCGAGCGCTGAGCGCCACCCCGCCCAGGTTGCTGTGATCATAGGGGAGATTGTCGGTCGATATAACAACGATTTCATCATGAACACTAGTATCAAGAGAAACAAAGGCATCTTTTACGCAGAAAGCAGATTATGGTGGGTAGCTCGGCATGTCTTTCTTTCGTTAGGATTACTCACCCGAAATCTGCTTTTCCAGGGCCTGTTACCTCGCAATGCCGTTGTATATTTGTGGGTTCGTTCTCATCGGAGCCTCATTCCAGAAGCACCTTAGCACCGGAGCCTTGATCATGGGCTGGGGGATCGCGGAGCTTGCAGTCATGATCAACACAGTCGCAGCTTGTGAGTCCAAGACATATTTATGGCATTGGCTGAAAACTCACTTGTCTGTCCTCCCAAGACGCTTATTGCAACGACTGCTTCCCTAGGCACAAAGTCAGCAACATCTTTTTTTTTTCGAATCTCGTGCATACACAACTCAACAATCACTACCAGGGAGAAATCAGTGCCTTGATCAACCTGGCCCGGACACTGGGCGGTTTCAGCGTCGCATATTTCCAGGTGCCATGGGCAAACAAGAATGGCGCACTACAAACCTTTGGAGTTGAGGCGGCGTGCGTTCTTGATCCCCATAGCTCTATGCTGCGTTGCCGTATTGACTTCCCCCTTTCACAGAATTGTTATCGGCCTCTTCTTTTTGATTGTCCCTGCGTTACAAATCTACGGGACGGGGCTAAGGGTGAGACTTGTCCTCAACTTATGATGATTGAAGACTAACCTAAAACTCGTACTCCGCCAGCGTCGTTTTGCAGCCTAATACCCAAGTACGTCGTTCGGAGCCACGGACATACGTACCGACCACAGAGCATCACATCTTCGGCCTCTTTCTCGGTGTTGATAGCAAATTGTAACTTGAGTGATACCTAGTTGTGGATAGTTCAATGCGTATATAACCTTTCGAATAATTGTCTTTGATAGCGTCGATTCAGTCTCAATGTCTGAAAGTGACTTCCACCGCGGCCCCTCGAAAGATTGTCTCCGAGTTCGGCGCCACAATGCTCTTTCAGGCTGGGCTACATGAATTCCAGGCGAAAGTTTTTGGGTCCGGAAGATCACAGAAAATCTCGACTTGAAGTCCCCTTTATTTCTATAACTGAATTGGGTCAAAGGAGTTATTCCGGGTCACAGAAACCCCGATAACGCGTCAATGACGGTCAGTTGGGCGGACGCGTATTGATAGTTTGGCCTTGCTTGGTACATCCGAGTTTCTCACATGACTTGTATTACTAAGTCCGGTTAGAATATCGGCTCCGCGAATCGCGATTCTATTTGGTCTCTACAATCTCGATTCTCCGTCAAGCAAACCACCAAGTAGAGAGTTCGATAAGGGTTTTTGAGCGGCATCAAATGCTTTGAAGAGGCTCAATACACTGTTTTATCTATGCCATCCAAGGTTCTACACACTTACTTAGTCATATTTACTAGAGTCTAGGCTGGTTCCCAACTTCTGGTTCACCCTTTGTCTTTGTGGAGGACATGGTCCCGTACGGACTGCCAACCTTATACAACACCTCACAACGCCCCCACGGCCAAGACCAATTGATTCGAAAGTCCTGAAGATCTGACTCCTGGGAAATTCTGGCCTCTTCTGGCCTCGAATCACATCAGCCTCACAAACCCTCCCACAAGCCTGACTAGATCATAATTGTTCAGAAACTCTCTCCGCTATCGTCGTTGAACGATGTTCGCAAAGCCTCTCACGCAAAAAGTCCGTTCTTACAAGTTCGATATTGGTCCTCCACGTGCGACTCTTCCCTTCGATATATGTCTCTACCGCCATTGGTCAACCAGGAAGTACTCTTGTCACGGGGAAGCACTCTCGTACACGCCTATATAAAGCTGCAAGCTTTCGATGCCTCTTCTGGAGCAACCATGTCTGAGAAACCACGCGATTCGGTAGACCATCATGGAACCAGGAAGGAGTCCTCTAGCATTGAGGACAACCAGGAGAGCGATGGCGGCGCGTCGCGACTCGATCTCTTGAAATATTACGAGGAACGTGCCGGTAATCTTGTCGTCGAGCCCGAGTGCGTGTTCCAAGTCGTTAGGTGTTCCCCTCGCAAATGACGGCTAACATTCGCTCACAGAGAGGCCAAAGTTGAATTTGGCGAGGCGGTCGCGTCCAAGCTCAAGCTCTCCTCGGATGGAACTAGAGTGCTTTGGCCACAGCCTACCGACTCTCCTCACGACCCGCAGAACTGGAGCGATCGTAGGAAGACCCTCCAACTCTTTATCATCACGTTGGCAGCTGTTGTGCCCGACTTTGACTCGGGTATCGGTACGACTTGATTTCAGCTCAGCGATAAGGGCTAAGACGACTTCACTAGGTACCGGCGGAATCTTCTCGCTTGCGAGAGAGTTCAATACAACTCCCAACGACATCAACAATAAGACCAACAAGTGAATACACTGTTCTAGGATATCCGAACGACGTTGCTGACTTGCCTTGTGAAGCTGGAGCATATTCCTATTGGGTATGTCACCGTAATTGATCAGAGCGAACACCTTCCGGATCAACAGAGGCTCTACAGGATGGGGAGGAATATTCGCCGTGATTCTAGTTCGACGTTACGGACGTCTCCCCATTCTTTTTTGGTCACAGGTCCTGGCCCTCGCATTTCTCGTCGGGTGTGCTCTCGCGCCAAACCTTCGAACGTTCGCGGGTACGTGGGGGCTTAGCTCGAGTCCTCGCCGCCTTCTGACCTGTATTATTTCAGTCATGCGCTGTTTAACGGCTTTATTCGGGTGAGATGGTCTTCCCTGAAAGACACGAAACTTTCCTCACATTCCATTCAGAACTGCCCCCCAGGTTACGGTGAGGGAAATGTTTCGGTCATGAGGTTGGCATCTAATGCCTCCGTGTCGACCAGGGTCTCTATGTGGTCGCAGACATGTACCCATTCCACCTGCAGGCCCGAAAAGTGAGTTAGGAAGCACCACCATCACAATGTGTTACAGTACTTCATCACATGTTAGCTCAACATCTGGACGACGGGCTACATCATTAGCCCGTTTTTGTCACCTTTCCTGTGTGGTTTCATGGTCTCCCGAACGACCTGGAGATGGGCCTACGGTCAGCTAGCCTCATCTGAACGTTCTCCTCATTTCCTAACCTTGACTTCAGGTTTTGGCTGCTTCTACGGCTTTATTGTCTGTGTAATGATCACCCTATTCATGGAGGAAACGTAGGCCGCTGTGTTTCTCAATCTTCTCTCACGCACCTCTCACGCACTTTTAGCATGTACGACCGTCACATGAATCCCATTCCCGAACCCCGAACAGAGCAAAGCCCACTAAAATACCGATTCGAATCACTGATTGGTATCACCGGTTGGAGGATGGCGAAGTATCGGACGTCTTGGAAAGAGGCGGTTTGGTCTCCACTCAATATCATCTGGAGACCCCATCTACTCGGAATCCTGGTATTTGAGGTGAGGAACAAAAGCGCCGAGTTTTCATGCGGGAATTAACCGACAAGGTTTTAACCTAGGCCATGATGTTCGGATTCAGTATCGGTCAGTCATTCGAAACAGTTTTCTGCGTGTTCCAAGTTGACCGTTTGGTTTAGGTATCAATGTGGGAAGAACTACAATGAACCCGCTTCAACGCGCTCATTATTCACTCGGATAGGGAACTCAAGCAGTTTTCCTTGAACAGCCTCCACCAGAGGGCTTTGGGTGGTCGCAGGTTGCGATTGCAGCAGGATACGGGACACCAATCGTAAGTGGAACCCTGAGGACAAACCAGCCCTAAACGCAATACCATCACCCAGGTCGCAGTGATGATAGGAGAAATTGTTGGTAGATACAACAACGATTTTATTATGAACACCAGCATCAAGAGGAATAAAGGTATCTTCCAAGCAGAAAGTAGATTATGGTGGGTAGTTCGACATACCCCTCCTCCTTCAAGCTCGATGCTCACCTTGGGCTTGCATCCGGGCTGCCAGGGCCTGCTATCTCGGAATGCCGCTGTATATCTGCGGGTTCATTCTCCTCGGAGCATCGTACCAGAAGCACCTCAACACCGGAGCCTTGATCATGGGCTGGGGCATCGCAGAGACTGCGGTCATGATCAACACAGTGGCAGTTTGTGAGTTTCAGATGGGTTCCCAGCTCTGGATGGGGGGGCTAACTGAGTTGTCCACTTTGAAGACGCCTATTGCAATGATTGCTTCCCTAGGCACAAAGTCGGGTTCTCTTTTAAAAAAACTTTGTATTCACAACCCAACTTACACATCTGCAGGGAGAAATCAGTGCCTTGATCAACTTGGCCCGTGTATTAGGTGGATTTAGCGTCGCATATTTCCAGGTGCCATGGGCGAACAAGAACGGGGCACTACAAACCTTTGGAGTTGAGGCTGCGTGCGTCCTTCATTCGCGTCTTGTTAAGCAACTCCGTTTTTGACCCCCCCTCTCCATAGAATCGTCGTCGCCCTCTTTCTACTCGTCGTCCCCGCGCTACAGATCTACGGGAAGGGCCTAAGGGTGAGTTTCCTCCCAACGTACGATCGAGGACTAATCAAGTCAAACTCGCGTTTCGCCAGCAACGCTATGCAGCCTGATAACTTCATACATCGTCCGCTCCATGTGGCACTCTCATTTCACAAGTAATGTCGATGGCAAAATGTGTATTAGTGATTGGCTAGTCAGTCCGATATACGTGCTCTTCCACTTGAAAGAGTTGTCTATGATGAGCCTACGTTATGACGAGTGAATGTTGTCGGGATGAGATCCTACACGAGTCATTCCTCCTTCGTATGCTGAGTCTCTCCGCCTTTATGGAGTGCCTCGATTAGCCCGACTCCAACCCTCTCGCTCGCCCCATCCTCCGTCTGCTTCGTCCAGAACAAATCCGTCCCGTTAACTCTGACCGATCGGCGGCGCTCCCGTTCCTCTACACCCAAATTCTTGGGTCGCTAAGCTTCGGTAGTAGCCTCCAACTCATCCAAATGCTTCCTCCTCCTCGAGTACATCTCGTCCTTCTCCTTCTTCACATGTCCCTGATGTGACCCCATCTTCCCAAGCGTATACGCAACAACCCATCGGAACAGCAGATACAGATGCTCCGAAATGAAAATCGTGATTGGCAAGGAATACCACGACGTCAAACCTGTCTCATACCAAAGTGTACTACTCCCAAACAGATGTACCACCGCAGCCGTCGAGATGCTTCCCAACCAGTTCAAAAACGCCAACGAATCGATCCACGGACCGATCCCGTCCAATCGTACTGGAGCGGGACGCTGATACTCGATACAGATCTTCAAGAAGTCGGAGCGCAGCTCGATCCAGTTGTTGATGAGGAAACCGATCGGGATCAACGGCCAAACTGGAGAGAAGAGCGCAAGGTATCCAAACTGCATGACCATCTCCGATATGTCGTCTTGGACGTTGTACTGTGGCAAATAGGATTGATTGCGTGCAGATCGAAGGAACTGACATTCGGATGGGTCATCTGAGAGTAGCGGGGCTGGTGGCATTGTCGTAGTGTTGGAATTGGATGATGATGGGAGGAATGAGATGTTTGGGTGTTCGGAGCGATACACCCTCCACCAACTCTCAGCTGTTTGTTTGAT